>CM040238.1:198969528-199166485 GCA_022545495.1 Chrysanthemum lavandulifolium
GCCATGAGTACACAATTTAGTTGCCCAGTACCATTTGCTAGCTATGCACTAGCAAACTCGTCATAAAAAATATTTGAAAAAAATAGGAAGATACTATAAAAAAACAAGTGTGGGTGGGTACTTATTTGGGGTTGTGATCCACTTGTCCATTGGAAATAGACAATTGTCATAACTAGTTTGTCGAAATTTCGTGTCTATATATGACGCTATGTAACAAAAAAGTTTTGGTATCTCTATTAGTGATAGTATTAGAAAAGCAAACATAACGATGTCTCACGGCATGGTTTTATGTGATGAATTACCAATGTTTGGTGGCTCAAAGTTGTTAAAAGATATTACGATCGCGTACTACGTAGGTGAATTGGAAGTTGCTTTACGTGATGAAGCGATCATAGGAGGAATGTTGTTGAAATTAGGGGCGTGTCAACCGTAGACAACAAATGATAGCGGAAGTGGAGATTTTATGCGGTCGGATTGTTGGTTGCCAACTATTAATCACTTGTTAAGGATGCAAATGAGGATCCGTGAGAGTTCCAAACTTCGCTTTCTTGGTTTAGAAAACATGACCGTGTTAAAGAGTCGAATGGTTTAATTGAAAAGTTGGAGTCAATGGAGATTTGATGTGCTTTGTATTAATTACATGGGAGCTGTCGCCTTTTGTTTATTAGGGGATCGTTGTTACATTTTGGAGTCACTTATCTCATCTTTGTATAGTCTGTATGTCATGTTAACATATGGATGTGATCCCTTTTATGTTACTAGTATATATTTGTTTGCGTAGTTATTCAACCGTGTGTAGATAGTAAGTCACTTTACAAAATTAAAAAACTTACTAATAAAGTAGTAATATGAAGATGAAATTTTATTTAGTTAAAAAAAAGTCATAGTGTGGGTGGGTAACTTGTTTGGGGAATGCATGCCAATGAGACGATTCTAATAATGGTAGTAAGAATTTTTGTGTCTCGATAATAGAAGATGATGACGTGTTGAGTTACATGCTTATTTATGTGTTAGAATAATAACCCTTATTATATCATTAAAAAAATTAAATAAATACAAAAATTAAAAAAAAAAAAAACATAATTTGAACAGCACAGTTGGGGATATATGCGCCAAAAAATTAGTAACAACTGCTACAAGTGTTAAAAAAGTTAGTTTTTAGTACAAATTAATTTGGATTGAATTGGGGATACAAACTCGATTAAGAGTTACAATCCGCCGCGAAAGGAGGCTACGGTGTTTGAACAAATTCTTAAGTTTGTTCATACGTAAATCCCAACCATCGCTAACGCCGATCTAACCACCGCTAACGCCGTTGTACCCAAAGCTAGTGTCGCAAAACCACCGCTAGTTTCCACGCAAAAGCAAATTTGTTTGTGTTTACGTAATCATTTATATTCAAATACCAAAAGGAGAGAAAATGCGCATGTAAAGATTCACTTTCCTTCCCAAGTAATTTTATGTCAAATATAGCAGAATAGTCTAGGAGGCTAGGCACGTGCCTACCCACAAAACAGCTTAATGAAAATTAATGATAACGCGTGCACGAACAAGAAATCCTCGCTATAAATACGCGAGGTAAATCAAGGGAAAGTCCAAAAGCAAAAAGGAACCATTCCTTCACCTACAAAAAGATTTCCACCTGCAAATCAGGCAACCGAAATATTTTAGAAACACCCAAGAGAAGTTGAAGATGTTATTCAGAAAAAGAACACGATGGTACACAGTACAATAAGGATACATACGGACGTCAACAACAACTCGTTAACCACGCACGGCCGTTTCCAAAAAGCCCATACATAGCTTAAACCTTTACCCCTAAAAATAAATAAATAAGCGCAAAGCTGATGCTGCGACAACTGAAAACATGTTTTAAAATGACTACTAATAACAATTAGTCGCTCTAAAATGACGACTAATAACCCATCTCCGCGAACATTCACAGCACACCTTCACCCAAAACCCATATCCATTTAAGTTGTGGTAGTCTGCAGACCATATGCATACCAAAGGTGGGAGTTTAAACCTATTAGACTCTCATTAGCAATATGGGATCTTGAAAGTGTGCATTTCCTTCAGAACCTCGGCGTTCGAGAGCGGAAGAAGGAAATAAATCATGGAATTGGGTCATGGGAGTGATAATATATGTTCGGCAGATGGGTCCCGTAGGAAGGGCGAAAAAGGAAGTTAGGGGCAACGAAATCGAAACCACCCCTAACTAACAAGAAACTTCCCTAAGAAAGTCAAACAACAGAGGATGAAAACTATGCCTTCTTCCTCTGTTGGTGCAGCTCGCCCCCATTCAAGTGCGCCTACTAATTCGTGCATATCCGGTTGGATAGACGGGTCTAAGGAAAAATGACCACCATGGGGAGCCGAGATAAAATAAAAGTCACGCGGTGGAAAGGTACATTACCAAAAGCCCTTCCTGCACTGCGTAGGGGCGATAGACGAGAAACCCCCTGAAAGGCCCTTCAAAGTTGAAAGGCCTATCTAACTCCTCAGGGAATCCCATGGGGTGAATACGGTGGGGCCACGAGGAAGCAAGCCACCGGAACTCCTTGCAAAAACGGATAAAGGCAAAAGACCCGCACCGGGAAAGCCAGCGGAAAAAAAGAGTGTCAGCAATAGACAAACCAGTGGTAGTATAAGTCGCGTACCACTGCTAATGTACTTGTCACCGCTAGTATGATTGTGTGGGATGAATATGTAATATTCTAGAATGTCTTCGTAGGATGTTTTGTATTAGATAAGTATTGTAAGTATATTTATCTTGTACAAGAGTTAGTGTATTTTGTAAAGGACTCCTTAGCCTATTAAAGGAGGTCCTAGGTTTGAGTTATATATAAGTTTTGGTGTTATCCGAGTCGATACACTTCAAGGTTGTAAACGCCAATACTATTCGTAGTATTCGTATTAACAACATATCGAGGTGTTTAGTGAGAATAACTGCTCGTTAATTATTATTCTTCTTAAGGAGTACTAGGTTGTGTTCGTTTAGTCAGCTTCTATAGTAGATCCTTCGCTAAACTGGGATTAAAAATAGATTTTTATGTCAATGGACGAAACAATTTTAAAGAACATCACTCATTCTAAAAACATCAACATCTTCACTTGGATAGAAGCACATAACGGCATCAGGTTATCAGATGTGTAGAGTGACATTCGTTTGAGTGGATTATTTTGAGCTTTATGCGACGTTTGTAAACATAAAAAAAATGCTACATCGCTTTTATGCTCGATTACTTAAATTAAATATCTCGAATTAATAAATGAATTGGTTGTATAGTTACAACCGCTAGTTGTTTTTACTACTACTTTTGTGGGTCGAACAGGACGATGTTTACCATCGCTTGTAGTAAACTTACAACCGCTAGTTAATTTGTACTAGTGTTGAATGTTAAACCCGTATTTTTGGAAGTGTGCATTGTCCCAAGTTGGTAGTTATTAGTAGGTTGTAGAATACGAAATGTACGCCTAGAAGGAGTCGTGGTTTATAAAAGTAGTCCGTATGGAAAACAAGTTGCCCTAAGAACAAAATTAGGTTGCCAAATTATTTTGGGTAACAACCGCTTGTTGCCCGATTAAAAAAATGGATAATGGGATAATGAAGAGATGAAATAGTAAATACGTTGACATACAACGTTTGATACGCATAACCAACTACATATTACGATTACTACATGGTTATAACTTTAATTGTTACATATTCTATAACCACTTGATTGATAACATTCATCGACTACGAAAAATCTAAACAATCCAATGCTTCCTTCCCACACGTACATCGTACTAAAACCACTAACCTTCATTCCCATTTAGCCCGATCCGTAACTTCACCGAACAAACTCGTTGAAAATGGCATTGATATATCATTAACCAAATCAAGTGATAATGTGTAAAAGGAACATGAATATAATGGTAAGTTATAAATAAAACATACTATAGACAAGACGGTCTCATATGATTTAACAAAAGAAGAGATTCTTTGTATGGGCGATGTAGAAAGATCCCGTATCTCCTAGGATTCCCATGTCGACAAATAATTCAAGTTCTTTGTTGTACACGAATACCGAGTGACCCAAATGGTTGCCAGTACGCTCCACTATTGGAGCCCGATCCTTTGTAAACCCAAGCAAACGAAGATAATAGGGTGGGGATGGCAAAGAGGCTTCTAAATGATCTTATGGAAAAACCATTCACGCCCACCAACCATCCACAAAACAATGGCATATCGTCATCAATGATCATACCGTAAATCACTAGAGAGGTTCCAAGATCGAAAACATAGAATGGAACTAGGAGTTCATTTTTAAAATCATGGTAGGTCTATAACTTTAAATTGGTTGGTTACCAAATCAAACGAAATCAACATATAAATCTTGTACGTAACATCGTCCTCATTAGTTAACTTTTCACTACCAAATCCAATAGATAAAATGACCTACAACCGCTCGACTTTGACTTTTCAATTTGATAGTTTCACGAGGGGTGGAAATTTTCAAGGCATGTCCACCTTAACGAGTTGAAATAAAAGATGATACATACCATAAACCACTTTGGAAAACAGGATAGAGACCTTCACGATCGTCGGATCAAGAGTGTCCGGACGGACGGCAAAACCAAAACAAATCTTTTACATTCAATTTGATGCGTGTAAACGGGACATGTATCGCTAGTGATTTTGGATTGCGGGTTCCAAATAATGTACATTAGATTAGAGCCATAAACAAAACACGAAAGACCATTAGAATTGCCAACCGCAATCATAGATGAAAGCATTAAATCAGTATGGCAGTCAGAGCGGTCACTGTTCATTAAAAGCTAACATAAAACCTTTGTGACCTCGATCAAATGTTAGCGTAAAAACACTCATCGTTACGACGAACACCGTAATTAAAGATGAAAAACCACAATCTATACTAGCCTTCCATAACTTGCAAACACTACGTAGTGGAGTATAGACTTAGGAGGTAGCTGCGAATGATATCTAGTTGAACATCCAAAGGGATATAGTCGGACATTTTGTTAAACAAAAGCGTAAAGATTGGGATAAAGATATGAAGTGAATAGACCAAAAGAAGAAAGAAATATGTTGTTAAACAAATTAAGAAAGATTTGTATTGAAGAAAGAGATTGGCAAAGAAGACATTTAAGGACATGTACCGTGATGTACTATAGGGCAACCAAATATTAAATTCGTATATACCAAAAAATTAATAAAGTATACATAACCCATAATATATAGAAGTGGTTTGCAAAGCATAGGCCTTTTGTATATGTGCACGGGTATTAACTAAAGAAATGCCATTGAGTTAAAAAATATTATAATAATCGACTAATATATAATAGAAGTAAAAATACCTACAAGATACGCTGAAAGAAAAATACTTCACATGTCAACATTAGACAATAATTATGGGTCAAACGGACATTAAGGATTGTACCTTGAAAGACCGCTATCAAATTATGTATTCAACCTTGTGCTTCTAGAAGTATTCAAGCATCCGCTCACGGTAAGCTAAAGTCGTTTGAAGAGAGTCGCCTACTTCCGAGGTCGGTTACGGAGCAATCTGTACAAAATAATGCACACCCATACTCCGCATCACCATACAACTCCGATTGTTTTGGTACTTTTGGACACTTGTATGTGATTTTATAATCCCCTGATATGCCCTTACTATGCAAGACCCAGCGTTTGTTAGGTACGATTTAAGATGTGTTTGTAACTTTCTCTTGAACCTCGCAACCACCGCTCACCTCCGAGGTCGACCCAAGAGAGTCATAAATGTAAACAACTCCAAAGCGGATATGGAGCTCACAGAGTACCCAGTGTTTTGTATTTTCATTCATGGAAAATACACCGATATATAAAACAAATGCAGGATATTATGTCGCTTATAACAAGAGTGGTATATGTACGGTAAGAGTCCGCCAAAATGACCTTTGCAACATCTCGCCAAGCCACGTGGTATGTTGTGCCATCCGAATAAGTGGTAGGCATGTTGCCACCTAGGATTTGATTGCGTAGTACACCGCCAAAGCCCAATCTGCATCACCGGTCTAAACAACCACATCAATTCAACCCATGCATCCAAGTGTCTTGGACGATAAAGCAAATCAAAACTGTAAACATTCGGTTCATAAGTAACAAAACGAAATAATAAACAAGTGGCTAGGCATCGGCATCGTTTACTCACTAACTCATTAAGCCACCCACGGTGCGCTCTTCAACACATGCCAAGGCTACCCAAAATCCCTATAAGCAATAACCGCACCGAGCCCCAAGGAAACCTATAAAGTACTTCAAATACTTGCGAAGGTAATCGTGAACAAGAACCTTCTTCTTGTTGCATTTCGGTGTCGTAAAGTTCCTAAAAATAAATATATTCAATAACATACACACAATGATAATGATGTTATTGGATTAACAAACGTAACCTACCTCTACAAACGGTTCAATTGTGGGCGAATAGAAGCGACTAACCGGACACGTTCTGGGTTTCCAGATGTTTCGAAAACAAAGTTGAAAGATAAGCGAAAAAAAAAATTCGCTTCGCCATAATTTAATAAGGTGATGTACATCCAAACAAGCACGGGATAATAGCCTCGTTAATGACACCTGCGATCTTGTAAGACGGCGGCAAGGAGTAGTCGATGTTTTGATACCCCATTTTCCGAATTGATGACCCAAACAACCTCGCGTAAGTTTGTACAATGCGCCTTCTTTTACTAAGGTTGTTGTTCAATTTTACTCTTTTCTTTTGTTCGTATTCATATCGGAGAAAAGATCTTCCAATGAGGTTTGTCATTAGGACCTACCACATTTGCAAATGACACTTTGTTGGGTTTAACCCGAGATTCGTGGGCTTCAGCGTCTTTCTTTGTTGGTGTATCTTCTAGGCTAACCACATAGCAACATCATTGTTATTGGATTCAAGGCCAACAAACGAATTTTTGTCAACCACATCCCCTTGTTGATCATCACAATCCATTAAATCTAAAGACGGAAGACACAATTTTGTATCGACGCTTTTGTTGACATTATCTTGGGAGGAAACAGGTGTGTCATTTTGGCCAACCACATTTACATATGGTAGGTTGTTGTCTTTAAACTGACATTTGAGAATATAGTATGTTACAAAACAAAGACATTAAAATATTTTATTTATCGGCGATGTTTTATCGAGAATGTAGATACCTCATGAGCTTTGTTGGTGGGTGTTCCTACTTACTCGCACACAATCAATATTGCTAACGGGTTCAGTTGGCAAGCCAATTGTTTCGAACCACATCTTGTTGTTCGTTATCACAATCCATTGCATCTACAAAATTATCACCCAAACTTTTTCATCGCTTATGTAAGACGACCAATCATTACCACAATCCGGTTCATGGAATTTTAAATATATATACATAAGTAGGGACGATGCTATAGCCGATATTTAAACCAGAATCGAAATATAACGTATAATAATGGGGTCACCGGGTATTTTATTTTCCTCTTTAGGTGCAACTGGTGGAAGTTGAGTACTACTTTCACCTCCATATTCCATAACAGACATTTTTGGGTCATGGCACAAGCTTCAACAAGCATACCAAGGTTACATGGTTGCGCTTCTCTAAGCCCATCATCATTGTCAATGTCCGCTGCATGGTCCGCATGGACAACCTTATCCCCGTTAGGGCCTACAATATGAGACGACGTGGCTCAGACGACCAATGTTTGATATAAGTGTGGACACGAACGATTATTTGAGTTTGGTATAAACATTGGAGGTAAACTGAAAAGTAAATACAAACCTTCGGATCATCAGGAGTAATGTCAGGGTCGTTTGTAGTGGCACAACTTTTAGATTGTTCAGGATCAACATCAGCATCATTATTAAGACCCAATAGTTGCTGTACTTTTGAAAGTCTGCTTTTCACAATCATAAACACATCAAGTACAAACGGTGTGTTTCGACCGAATGAATGCCGCTTTCTATCATCAAAACTTTTTTTTCAAATCCAAGAACTCACGAAATAGACCCCTGTCGAATGAGTAGTTCCGTTTGTGCAACATTTAAATTGAAATCGTCCATGCACAAGTTTAAATTGAAATCGTCCGCGAATTCATTCAATGCTCTGCATCTTGTAACCATCGTCTGCTCGGAATGATAAACCATCTATAAATTGGGCGATGGCAATACACCACGGTTGTTTATTTCACTTGTGTTGCGAAAGTTCAAGAATGGGAGTTGAATCCTAACAACAACAAAAAAATTTAATAAAAATAAAAAATTTAAAATTATCGATATATCGTGAACAAATTCAGTACAAGTTAGTGGGGTCAAGAATGTAAGAGTGTGTGATGCATACCGTCCAAAGAGGTTACAACATCCGGCTTCAAACTTTGAAAGTCCCGACCAAGCAAGACCACGTGGAATGACCTTATTGTCTTTCACCCACCAAAGTGAGCTTTTAGGATAAGTCTCCAAAATCCAAATCAGTAATAGCCACAACTGTCATCTTTAAAACGTGTACTTATGCAACTATCGCTTTTGAAAATGTTTCAAGGTTTACCAAAGTAAAGGTCACCGCTTAGGATGAAACAATACCTTTATGGTTACAATTTAAAAATAAATCACAAACTAAAATGTGTTATAACATTTTGTAATCTAAATTACGGTAACTTTTATATTACTTGTATACGTAACAAAACACCAAAGATTTCATAACAATAAAACAACAACATTAATTTTAGGTACTTTTGAAATGAATAAGTAATAGCACAACAAAATAGAATCAACAGCTTTTAATAACCTTGTTTTTGTAAAGAAATATGTTATCAAAGCTAGACATTCATACATTAGTACAAACCATCGAGAATTCTAACCTTGAAAGCCCAAGCGAACCCGTATAGATTGTATGTGGCACTCAACTTTGGGTTTTTTCTCAATTTTAACAAATGATCTTTTCTGTGAATATGAACAATATTGACAGTCCTTTGATAAAATTTATGCCACATATATTCACCCCAAGGAAATACATTCCAGGCTTCAAAATCATCAACCAAGGACAATAAGTGATTATGGATGCAATTCATGTCTTCTTTTCCCATAAACACCAGCTCTGCAGCTACCAGCAGACACACCCTAACAGCATCCTCATCAGAAAGAGATAACCACCTTTTCCCATCCTTTTTCCGTCATTAACAAGTTCCAAAAGATCAATTGCATGTACATTTGTTATACCACTACTCTTTTTTCAGGAAATACACGATCGAAAAATGCGCTAGCTCGTTTAATCGGTTTTAAAACTTTGCCAAATCGAAACCCTCATTATCGACAAAATTCTTCCGCCAAACCTTAACGAATGATCCCCAATTTGGAATTTTAGTGGAGGGAATCGAGGAGATGTTAGAAACATATACCGGTGTTGCAAAACATAATGCATCGAAGGCGCTCATTCTCGCACGACTTTATATCCAACCATGGACCAAATATCGTTTGCTCGAACAACCTTTCGCGGTTTTCATTCTTTGACAAACAGAGTTTAATATCCGGCAAAGAACTTCAATGTAGAACGAATGCGATTTTACAATTGTACAACTTTAATTTTGTCATATGGAATTATACAAGAAAATTAATTAGGGTTTAGAGGGTTTTGTGAATAAGATGTGGTTTGTGAGTGTGTGCGTGATGTAGAAGAAGACGTTTAATTGTAGAAGCGTGATGTAGAAGAAGACGTTTAATTGTAGAAGTCATTAGAAATTGTACAAGAAGATGTTTGATTGTGTGTGTCTTGCGCGTGATGTTGTGTGCGTTATTATTATTAGTTTTATAATACAACCAGTGTAAAATGACCATATTATCCTCGTGTATAAATACAAGTTGCCCAATATTATATAGTTGCCCGAAAATACAATTTGGTTGCCCAAAAAACAATACATAACATATACTCTCAAAATACGTACTTCGGTCATACCTTTGTCTGACACGTGGCACCCCATGGTTGGATACCAGAAAATCGTTGGGCAACTGGTCCATTTTCATACGGCAAAAGAGCGTGGTCCGGAAAGTGATAAGCCTCAGGGCGCGCGGTCTATTTGACTAATTTTCCCTAATTATAATCAGTTACAAGAAAGATTGAAAGTCCTCAATTTTTGATTTCATGTTCATATAAACCCCATAATTGAATTATTGAGAAAATTGATGAAATGACTTACAATTGATGATGTTAATGATGTTGTAATTGATGATCTTTGATTGTTAAGTGGCTGAATTAAGTTTTAGTGGTGGAATTATGGATTTAGGTGTGTTTTGGGACTCTTTGTCGTTGTTGCTGCAAGAGGAAGTGTTTGGGTTTTGTTTTCTGTGAATGTGAAAGAAAAACGGAGTGTCACCTGAAAACATGTGACGGTCCTTTAAATATAAGGGGCCATCTTTGGGACCGTCTCCAATTGGGGGACCGTCGCCAGTAGAAGGTTTTTGAGAGATTAAAAATTTTGTGACCATTTTTAACTGGAGTTTTTATGAAAAGAAAATTGTTAAAGATAGTTAGGATCGAGTGGTTGAAATGATATGAAACAATAGAGTGAGAAAGTGTATTTTAGAAAAAACAAGGAATAGGAGAAAGTGTGCTTTTAGGATAATAATCCTAAATGGGGTTCTTTTGAGGTAGTTACATATTCGGCATTGAATATGGTTGTATCTTTAATTGTAATAATCGAGACATTATTGAAATATACAATTAACCACTTTAAGTAGAAAATCGCCACAAGAGTCGTCAAAGTGTGCTTAGAAGCAAACACTAGATATGATATTAAGTCAACTTGTCATTTTAGGTACAATAAGGCACCTAACACTATCTAATGTCTACGGACTCACCTTCATCTTCTTTGTGAGTTTTGTACCCGAGGACATGGGCAATACAATTATATCTAAAAATACACATATTACCTATGGGGGATAAACATTTAGGCAGAGAGCTCAATTTCCTAAGTTTCATTTTCCACAGATATGTTTAATACGCATAAAGTTTTTGTTAAAAATTTGCATGTCCTAGTTTACTAGCAAGCAAATCACACATAAGGCAATCATGATTTTGAGAAAGCGTACCTTGGCTAATAACACATTCTAAAGATACATTACCATGAGAGAAGTAGTGAATGATGTACGTTTTGAGCAATATAGAGTAGTCCACCGTATGTCAAGAGAATGAATAATTATTCATATCTTCAAGTAGCTTTCCAAGTGCATCTAAAGAAACTACTTACAAAAATACTTGGTACCCAATATCTCATGGGTCCGAAATGGTTAGTCATAAACATCCTTTGCATTAAAATGCATGAGATGAGGGTGTCGTCATGGAATGAAAATTCTCACGGAGCTATATCTCATTGACATTAATTCCAAGTGAAAAAGGAGTTAATTTGGTGACATTTTATTTTAAAGTACATTTGTCTTAACAAGGAAAAATTGCTATATGATTTGTGTAATCAAAATAGAGAATGACAAGAAACCAATTTTGACTTTTATCGATTTTAGGTCAAACGGACCTTTAAACATCGAATGGTCCTCAACAAGTACAGGACCGTTTATCTCCTTTTGGGAATGTCTTCAGTAGGCATTTTTTTTTAGAGATTTCACAAATTTATTTGTTGTGTTTGACTTTTTGATGCTTCACATGAATTGAAACTTAGACATGTTCTATCTCCGAATGCCTTTTGACTCTTTAGTAATTTTTTTAGAGAACGAGAACTATTTTCAAATTTAGCTAAAGTGTAAGCTTTTTCTTTAAGCTTCTCAATTTTAACTTTGTTATCTTGACACATTTTACATTCTAAATCAATTTATATACCACTTTCAAGTCTAGACATTTTATCTTCTAAAAATATATCTTTTTCAAAGTTATTCTTAAAAGATTTTGAAGACTTATTTTCCGGTTATGTTTTTAGACCCGTATTGAATATGTGTTTAAAATCATAAAATGTTCGGTTTCAGAATGTACCTCACTCGAAGTTCCAACCATTTGACATACATCATTATCATTACAGTTGTTGTCTTCTTCATCAGTATTATTCCATGCTTCTTGAAAGAGTTATCCTTGAAAATTTCTCACATGATTCTTGTTGGCGTTTCCTTCGTCAAAAACATTTAAAGAGGTAGCGATAGTATAGATCATAACAAAAGCACTATCTATAGATCCGTCCTTAGGCATGACGAATTGTTCATATATTCGTTCAAGATCAATATTGTTATCTTTGACTTGATTACTTCCTTGATGAATGATTAAAAGATTTTTTCAAATATCATTTGCCGTTTGACATATGAAAATTCCTTCATATTCATTTTTCGGTAAAGCTTTGTAAATCAATATTTTGGCTTCAATAGTTTTGAAAACTTTCTTTTAAAATCACTACTTTGATTTTCAAATTTAATTTCCGTTGGTTGAAAATCACCAATTGAAATAGCATGCCAAAGATCTTGATCTATTGATTTCGCATAATTTTCGAATCTATTTTCTAGTGAATAAAATTATTGTTATCAAAAATGGTGGTTCTTTTAAAGATTGCCCTTCTAGATTTATTTCGAATCCATAGATCGATTCAAGCTTTAAGATACAGATACTTTAAAAACTTGAGTAACTGGCTCTATTACCAATTGGAGAAACTGAAGTGGGGTTGAATTGTTTCACCGTTTGTAATTACATTTTAAAACTTTTTAGAGCCTTTTTATTATTTTCAAAAATTCGTTTGATTCGAGGTATGTGATATCAATCAACAATATATATGAACACAATAGATATGCATGTAGTTAAACAATATATATGAACACACACAAGTCGGATACACAAATATACAAGGAGAATAAAGAGAGTTTAGATGAGAAGAGAATCGTAATACAAGTTACGTGTGTGTGATGCCTAATCTATAACACTTCACTTCTTGGCGAATGCGAGCCTTCTTCTCTTGTACTTTGATGTAGAAGGTAACAAGATCACTTGTAAACAAATTATAACAAGTTAATGTAATCAAAGAGAGGGAAAGAAGAGGGACAAAAAGATCAGAAAAAAATTAGTGCAAAAAGTCCAAATTTTTCTTTGGAATAGTACTATATTTATAGGCATCATGAGGAGCGGGGGACGGTCCCGTATATATAAGGGACCATCCACATGTTTACGGGACCGTCCCAAGAGACACTCCTATTTTTGTCCTGATGTGGTGAAAATTTATCTGGTGAAAATTTTATCTAATTTAGGCTGGAAAAATAGTTGTTGGAGAATTTCAAATTCAAATTTATTTTTCTTATTAAAACATTTTTATAAATACAAAAAATACTTTGTAAAAAATGTTTTGTCACATAGAAATGTGAGATTTAATGAAAAATGTCTTATTTGATCACTTAACTAAGTTGGTAGATTTTTGTTCATACCTTAAGTGATGTTGCAGTCGAACGTAGTCGAAACGAGTTTTCTCGATTAAAAACTTATCAAGTGTAGTTTTACGTAACGTGTTTTTTATATTTTGTGATTATCAAAACTTATAGAGATAGAAAAATGCAAATGACGTTTTTGACATTATTTGTATTAACACTTTGATCATTTGTCACATTGTAAATTTGTTTGTTCTTACCCGAGTGATTTACGTCGAAATAAAATATTACGACTGAAAACTTGTTTACGTTAATTTTGACGTAAGACGGTTTTACATTTTGTTATTATCAAAACATAAAGGTGTCTAAAAATAGAAATAACGTTTTTAGACTTGTATTAACAAAATTTATAAAACACGATTACCTATCCAATGAACAAAACACATACGGGGAAAGTATACCCGTCCGTTTGTAGCAAGGTGTATTGGTAAGTCGAGATCAATCGCAAGGATTTATGGTTTTTTGTTATGGCGTTTTAGAATCAAATGTAATAAATCAAACAATAGTGCAAGAATGAAATGCAAGCAAATAATGATGATGATGATGATTCAAGAGATAAAAACTACATTTTTTTAGATTAGTTTTGAGATTGATAGATTTTGTAAAGCTCCAAATTCCAAGCCAAGGGGGTGTATTTAAGCTTTTTAATGAACCTTGGCCAATAAATGTAGTACATGGGCACTAAGTGTCATAAAAGTGACAGCAATTGAAATTAAGGAGGGCAAAGGATCGGACTTGCAAGGTTGGAAAAATTAGTTCCTTTGGGGAGGTCAGTTTGGTCCAGCCGCGCGGTTAAAATTCCAGCATCGCGGCTCAAAATCACACATAGTTGCATTCACTAGCCACGCGGCTGGAGTGTATTTTCCTGCGCACATTTTTCTTTTTTTCCGTTTTGGCTTGCGGTTGCTTTTCCTCTTGACCGTAACTCAATATTTCTTTATCATAGTTGTCTTTTGCTTTATCTTGAGCCTCGGGAGCAATTGTTTTAAAGTTTCTTTATCTTAAAGAAGACTTTCCGAGATGTGTTTTGATGGGAGATTCTTCTTACATCAGTATTATTGAATTTAATCGCCTTTTCTTTGCCTTTTTCTTCATTTTCTTCGTCTTGGTTGTTCATGAACCTGAATACATCATTTTATGCTATTGAGTAGCAAAAGTTCATAAAATTAACCAAATAACATGCACAAAATCAATGATTACGCGCCTAAAAATATGTACAATTTGAGCATTATCAAACCTGCATCCGTGTAACCAACAAAAACTTGTTTTGAACTATTAGAGTAAAATAGACCTAAATAAGCATTTCCTCACAGATATCGAATATATGTTTTATCCCATTCCAATGTCTTCTTGTGGGAGATGAATTGAACCTTGATAATAGATTTATTGCTAAAGATATGACAGGTCTAGTACAATTTGTAAGTTACATGAGAGCTTCGATTGCACTGAGGTATGGTGTTTCTATACCCAGGACCTCTTCATTTTCTTCGCATGGTTGAAATGGATCTTTGACAATACTGATACAATCGTTAGTGTGCTTAAAGGATTTGATTTTTCCATGTTGAAACATTTTAGGACCTTTTTGGTATAATTTGATTGATGCACAAGTTTGCCATTAGGCATGTGCTCAATTTGAAAAACCAAGACAAGATTTTGTTTTACCAAGGTCTTTCATTTCAAATTATTCGCTTAAGTGCACAATAACTTCATTGATTTCTTTATTTGTACCAATGATGTTCAGATCATCAACATAAACAGCTATGGTTACAAACCCAGATGTAGTTTTCTTGATAAAGACACAAGGATAAATAAGATTACTTTTGTATCCTTTGCTTATCAAACAATCACTTAACGATTATACCGCATACATCAGAGTGCTTCAACCCATATAAAGATCTTTGTAATTTGATTGAATACATATCATTGGGTTTCATACTTAATTCCTGAAGCATACTATTTTCATATAGATATCACTATCAAGTGATCCATATAAGTAAATTGTAACAACATCCATAAGATGGATTTCTAAATTTTCAAAAACCTCTAGGCTAATTAAATATCTAAACGTAATTGCATCCATGACAGGAGAATATGTTTCATCATAATCGATTCCTGGTCTTTGAGAGAAACCTTTAGCTACAAGTCTAGCTTTATATCTTATAATCTCATCATTCTCATTTTGTTTTCTTATGAAATATCATATGTACCGTACGGGTTTCACAACTCCAAGAGTGAGGACCATTCGTCCAAAAAAAATTCGTTCAATGAGTGAATTTAATTCAGCATGCATTGCTTCTTTCCACTTGTTCCAGATCATGTCTCTTTTGACATTCAGTGACCGATAATTATCCGTTGAGGAATCATAATTGTTCGTTGTAGTGGTGAAATAGGAACATATACTGCATAACTGAACACTCTAAGGTGGGATATATTTGGTTCTTGGCCAAAAGCAAGTTGTAGAGGAGAGTATGTATGATTTGGACTTGGTCTCACTAGTATTAATGATGCAACATGTAAAATTGCATGACCCTATATAGACATAGGGAGTTTTGCTCTCGTTATTAATGGTCTATCTATCAATTGAAGACGTTTAATCAATGATTCAGCTAAAACATTTTGTGTGTGTACATGTGCAACTGAATAGACATACAATAGTCAATAAATGCTTGAGATGTAAACTCACCAGCATTATTAAGTCTTACTCTTTTGATTGTATAATCAGAAAAATGTGCTCTAAGTTTATTAATATGAGCATGAACTTTGCGAATGCTACATTACGACTTGATAATAGACAAAAACTTGATGCATCTTTTAGGACCATAAATATCTAAATGGTCCATATGGTGGATGTATTAGTCCACAAATATCCCCTTGAATTCTTTCAACAAACATAGGTGATTATTGTCAACTTTAACCATTGAAGGTCTTACAATAAGGTTTTCAAGAGAACAAGATGTACATGGATCCATTTTACTAGTTTGAGAAAAAAATTTGTCTTTCAATGGATGTCCATTTGCACTTTCAATTATCCTTTTCATAATTGTTGATATTTGATCTTGGATTGCCTAATATGTCATGTCATAAACTTAATATACCATGATGACAAGATTTCTCTTTAATTACCATATGTTATTAATATGCGTGTAATGCAAAATAGAATGGAGCATTGGCAACTTTTCAATACATATGTCTTATCAATGATATACAAATATTTATCATTTTCTATAGTATTGGTTTGACTATCATGTCCATTACCATATGATATCTAAGAAACTCAATAAACTTCTCTTGGATTTTGGGGAAAATAAAGTATTATCTATCAAAAGTTTTGTACAATCTTATAATATAAAATTAGCTTTTCACACTCCTTCAACTAGTTTTACAAGACCTATGTATTTACATTTCCTTTGTTTCAATTCGGAGAAATATTTGTGAGACTTAAGAATAGTGTGTGTTGAACCACTGTCTGCTATACCAAGATCTCCAACCTTTGCTTGATATCGTGCTCCATCGGAGTCCATATTAAACTTTAATTATAAAAAAATAATGAGTGTATAATAAAAGTAACAACGATAAGTTCATGTTACTGAAAAGAGGAATATAATACATGAAAGAAAAAGCAGGAAATCCTAGTAATGAAATAGAAAATGCAGAGTTAATGCAAAAAGGAAATATATATAGTTCAACGATGTCGATTTCAAAGTTTCAAGTCATCAAGAAAGTCTGAGGTATTTAGCTCAGGCATTTAGGAATCAAGTTGATCCACTAGATTCACTTCTTTCTCTTTTCCTTTAAGAGGTGCCTCATAATGCTTACAAAGATGTTCTTCTACACGATAAGCTTTTGACCAATATTCCATGCACTCACATTAAAAATAAGAACCCTCAGTTTTTTGGGAAGTACTCGCTTCACCATCATTTTTTGTGAGCTTGTTAAATGATTGACCTTTGTAGCCTGGAGCATGGTATGTAATAGTTATTGGGATAATACATTTAGAAACATCATACTTGTCTTTTTAAAAAAAAAAATAAAAAAAAAAAAAAAAAAATAAAAAAAAAAAACTCTCAAAGATTAATGTTGACATCTTGTCTTTTATATGAGTAGTTTAACCATTTTATCCTTCCAAGTTACATAAATGATCCTTGTGTGTTTGCGAAATTGCAGTAGCCGTCCCTAGAGTAAATTACATAAATGGTCACTTCAAAAAAAAAAAAAAAATATTTTTTTTGGAAACTTTTTTTTTCTGAATTTATTTTTCCATTTTTGGAAAATCTTTTCAAAAAAAATTCAAAACAAATTTTCCGATTCTTTTTGAAATTCTTTTCAAATTTTTTTCGAAGTGTTTGTAGAAAATATTTTTCTAAAATTTTTTTTTTTTTGTTACATGTGAAAAAAATCTAAATTTTTTTCGTCACATGTGAAAACGTATAAAGTCAGATGAATATGAGTGGACGAAAACTTAAGAAAATTGACGAAAACATATAAAATCATATGAAAACATATAAAAACGGACGAAAACGTATATAAAAACATGTAGACAAAAACGTATATAAAAACACATAGACAAAAAAGTATATAAAAACGTAGATAAAAACGTATTTAAAAAATAGCTGGTAAAACCATAAAGAGTAGATCATTAAAAAATAATAGTATAAAATTAGGGACGATAATGCAATTTTCGTTAATCGACAAGTACCATTTATATAATTTACCCTAAGGACAGTGGATGCAATTTTCGCAAACTCATAGGGTAAAATAGCCATCACAGTTTTTTCATTACACACATAAAGACAAAAGTGTCAACATTAATACCCAAATAAAGACAAGATGTCAACATTAATACCCACAAGAGATTTTTTGTTTTTTTTGTTTGCTACTCTGAAGAGTATTTTTGGACAAGTATAATGATTTTTAAAGGTATTTATTTGACTAAAACTACGGCCACGACCATATAATCGACCTCCACTAGAATTATGGTTTGATCATATGTACGGTTGTAACCACGAGAATAACCACGACCTCGGCCACAGTTACATCCCCGTCCCGTACATTACTTTTAGGACCATCATTGTGTATAGCATTTATTTAAGGAAATGCTACTGATCTGGTAGGAAAAACTGGTGATTTTCATTAGTAGCTCATTGTTTTGCTCTGCAACTAAGAGATATGAGTTTAAATCAGCATAACTTTCAAACTTCATATTGTGATATTGTTGTTGCAAGTTTATGTTTGATGCATGAAAACTGGAGTATGTTTTCTCCAACAATTCTTCCTCTGTGACAGTTTGTCCACATCATTTGAGTCTTTTGAGTCTTGCATGGATCCTTAACAAGACCGAACTATACTGAGATACTTTTGGAAAATCCTGAAATCTTATAGTATGCCATTCATGCCTCGCAACAGGAAGCGAAACATGCCTTTAGTGATTAAACCTTTTTTTAAAGTTCATCCCAGACAACGAATGGATTTCTTGTATTATTCAAGCTTTAACACCTTATCAAGGTGTTTGTGGAAGAAAAAATTTGCTTTTGCTTTGTCTAACGATGTGGATTTTTTGTTTTCATGTATCGCCTCAAGAAGGCCCACAGTTTTAAGATAACATTTCAACATTTTCAACCCACTGCATATAGTTTTTGCCATCAATATTAAGGACAAATGCAATCATTGAAATACTTGACATATTGTAAACTATCAAATAACACAAGAAGAAATTAGAAACCATTAATATTGATACAAAGTGCAATACATAGATGTGGAAAAATCACAAATATAAACAAGACTAAGAAAAATACAGTTCTTGAAAGGAGATTAATAACGGGAACATGAGTAGCAAGAGTATTACAATGATGACAACTAAAATCGGGCTAACCATCTATTAGAAAATTTCTTGATTGATTTTGAGTTTGGGAAAGAAGAAGCTTTGTTTTGTGAGAAAAATGGAGATCGGTACTTGTTAATTTAACTAAAAAATCGATTCCTTGTAATGTTATTTGTTTCCGTTTACGACCGTTATATAGCCGATGTGTATATAAATATTCATGAAACGACAAGATTTATAAATAAATCGATATGTGATAATTAAGAAAAAAAATCAGTTAACAAAGTTATATAAAAAATTAACATAAAAAACCAAGATTAAATATAAGAATAAATATTAGTATGCAAGTACGAAAGTTAATACTTCTAAAACTAAATATTATATTACATTTGAGAAATTTTAAAATGCTTACTCTTATTTTTGTGGGATAAATCACCATCATTCATCTACTTTGATCTAATGGTGGAAATTAACCTAAGATTTAATAGATAAACCTAAGTCCATGTTTTTTTCTTTTCTTTTTATCTTTCTTTTTTATTTATATTTTTTTGTCTTTTTCTTTTATTTCACGTTTTTTTTAAATTCATGTTTTTTTTTAAATCACGTCTATTTTTTTTTATATTTTAAATTCACGTTTTGTTATTCGCTTCCATACGTTTTCTTCTGTTTTCACACGTTTTCGTCCGTTTTCATACGTTTTCATCTGTTTTCGTCCGTTTTCGCCCATTTTCATACGTTTTCTTCCGGTTTCATACGTTTTCGTACAGTTTCTTACGTTTTCGTCCATTATTCATACATTTTCGTCCATTTTTGTTCGTTTTCAAACGTTTTCGTCTGTTTTCATACATGTTTTTACGCTTTCGTACGTTTTCTTCTGTTTTCATACATATTCGTCCGTTTTCTTACGTTTTCATCCGTTTTCGTACGTTTAGTCCGTTTTTAAATGTTTTTAGCTATTTTCGGCCGTTTTCATATGTTTCAGAATATCACAAGTGATATTCTGTGATATTCAAAATATCACAAGTGATATTATGTGATATTCAGAATATCACAAGTGATATTCTGAATATCACAAATGATATTTTGAATATCACAAATGATGTTCTGAATAGTACAAGTGATATTTTGTGATATTCAGATGATCACAAGTGATATTCTGAATATCACATGTGATATTCTGAATATCACAAGTGATTTTCAACCAATGTTTTGTAACATAAAATCACCAGTGATATTCAGAATATCATAAAGTGGTATCCATAAAATCACAAGTGATACTCATAATATCACAAAGTGATATTCAGAATATCACAATGTGATATTCAGAAAATCACAAGTGATATTCAGAATATAACAAAGTGATATTCATAAAATCAAAAGTGATATTCAGAAAATCACAAGTGATATACAGAAAATCACAAAGTGATATTCTGAATATCACAAAAGTGATATTCAGAAAATCACAAGTGATATTCTGAATAAAGTGATATTCTGAATATCACGAAGTGACATTCAGAAAATCACAAGTGATATTCTGAATATCATAGAATATCACTTGTAATAGTCATAAACGTATGAACACGAACGAAAACTTAAGAAAACAGACCAAAACGTAAGAAAACGGGCGAAAACGTATGAAAATGGACGAAAACGTAAAAACACGTCTGAAAACGGACGAAAGCGTATGAAAAATGGACGAAAACAAAAGAAAACGGTGAAAGCGGTAAAAATGATACGAAAACGGTCGAAAACGAATGAGCGAAAAAACGATGAAACAAGAAAAAACACGAATTAAAAACGTGAATTTTAAAAACACGAGTTAAAAAATCGCAAAAAAACTGTGAATATTATAAAAAACGTCAAAAAAAAAAAAAAAAAAAAAAAAAAAAAAAAAAAAAAAAAAAAAAAAAAAAAAAAAAAAAATATGTGAAAAAAAAAAAAAAAAAAAAAGACTTGGGTTTACGTTTAAATCACAGGTTAACCCCTACCATTAAATCAAACTAGATGGATGGTGAAAATTTGTTCTTTGATAAGTATTGATTTATGGGTAAATAAAATAAAATGACTCGAATACATTAATATATGTTAATGAGAGGGTAACATATAAGTATGCATAAGAAATAAACGAGAAATGTTAGCAGTCTCAATCTATTAAATGTCTGTATTGTTTTCATATAGTTTATTACTCGTACTTTGGTTTTCTTCCACATTTATGTCATGGGTCGCTTTCAATAAAAAAAAACATACATATCACAATTCTTTGTTTTGTGGAACAAATAATTATTCAAAGAGACTATACATTTTTTATTTTGGTTTATAAAGTGGGTTTACAAAAAATAGATATGTAGATGGTAATATGTATGAAGAAAAGCAATACCTTTTGTAAATTATAAAGTGTTTGTGAGTAATCAGTACCTTTTTTGGCTTTTAAAAAAGAGTGTTTTCTGAAAATGTATCATTTGATTGATTTTCTTGACCTTTTTTTATTAGTAAATGATTATGGCATTATGCTGATAACGTGTTATAATTAACGAAACCTTTAATATCATAGTTATGGAACTTAAAAGGAACAAGAAAATTACAAGATAGAGAAGTAACATCAGTTATGAAAGTAGATCCTGATGTGTTTTATTCCGTTACTTTCATGTAGTACATATACTACAAACATGCATGCACTAGTTTGACAAGTAATTTATAACTAGTTTAACAAATGTGGAAATACACATAGTAACCACTAATTCATTACATAGTACTCTCTGCGTCTCAAATTAATAGTCCATATTTCCTTTTTGTGATGTCTCAAAAAGATTGTCTACTTTCTTTGTTTAGTAAGGGAAATGATTTGAATCTGCTTCGTGTCTTTCTTATTGTCCTAATCCATTCATCGTTTAACACATGGATTCCATAATTTCTCTCTCCTCAAACTTACCATTGATCTTGCCAAGTGTACGGTGATATTTATTAGGCATAAAATTAGGCATGCCAGTTAGGCATGCCAATCACTACTCGTTTAGTAATAAATAGGGAATTTTGTGAGAGAATATTCTATATGAGTGGTTGAAAATTGTTGTGGTCCCACTTATATTAAACTTGGTGATTTTTGTCTACTGACAATAATTTTGAGACGAAATGAGTAACTGATAATTCATAAGACTACTAATATTTGTAGAAAAGAGTATAAAAAGTATCTTTTTCTACACCAACCAAATCTGCACCTTTTTAGTTTTTACATTATATTATCCAAAAACCTTTTATAAATATTTACGTTTAAGATTAGGATCCTCTAATATTTGTTTTTTATGTTTTGTAATATTGAGCGTGGTTGTCGGGATTCGATCACGATCTTGGGATCTTCGATTTTACGATCTTTGCAAAGCAAAAACGATCCGGATCCTACATAGGATCTTTGCAAGCTTAAGATCTTATAGGATTCCGATCTTGACCATACGATCTTACGATCTAATCCGATCCGATCTTACTTTTCTCGGATTACAAACTAAAAAACTACAAATTTATGGGTTGTTTGTTTGTAGAATTCAAAAAACAACATGTTAATATTTTTAAACATTTTATAATTATAAGACTAAAATACACGGTTGGTCCCTAAACTTGTAGCGGAGGATCGCGATGGGGCGAAACCGGCATATTCATCGTCGGGGTCACTGTTTCGAGGTTTTCACTCGCTACAAGTCCTTTGACCAAGTCAACATCGATTTTGTTTTGTAGTCGAGGTATTTTAGTCCATACACATTTATACTTTTATAACACATTTATATTTTACCCCTTCATCTTTCATCCTCTTCATCATCTACCCAAATCATTCATCTCCCCAACATCATCATCTCCCCCAACATTCATCATTCATGTGAGCTCAGTTTGATCACACTCATATCATTTGTACAACAATTAAATTATATGTATAGTCAAACATTGCAATCTTTTGGGATGAATGTTGAATTGTTGTACAAATGTTGAATTGCAAAATAATATGGATTTTATCAGGGCTTCATCATCCTCTTCAAGCTTGTCCTCTTGCTGCAAAATAATCAAGAATCAATGTGAACATACTGTGGTAGTAGTGTCGATGTAGTCCTATCAATGGGCGACATCTTGATAAAAATCTGACCATTTACAAGACCCAATGATTATAAGAAATAAACCATTGATCCAACAGTTAAGGGATGGTAGCGTCATGATCCAAATATTTAAATCAGTTGGATCGCGGGTCAGACCATGATCCAAAATTTTGCTTTCGGACCCATTACTTTTGTGTATGCAAAAACTATAAACAACTTTACCATACCTGTGCTGGAGCTGACCGCTGCAAATGTTCAAGCATCATGTTCACAGTTACATGTGCATGCCTTGACTGCAATAAAAATTAAAGGTGAGAATCTAAGTTATTTATTATAATTATTATTTTTTTTTTGAATAGCAGAATCTAAGTTAAATTAACCAGTAGAAAACTAAATAACAGGAATACAACTGATAAAAAATGTAAGCTTAATATAAGCTATAACACATACACACAGATTAAGTAAATTAAACACAAACCTTCATGGACTTCATTTCATCCAAGGCCGAAAGAATGTCCATCTCTCTTTTTGAGTCAAGTGTCCTATTCTCCAAGCTTTTCATGGCATCACCCATCTTCTCAGCATCTCGTTTCCGTTGCTCCTCTTCACTTACCTGGAACAGTGCATATTTTCATTTGAGTCAGTAACAATGTGCAAATTAGCACGCGATAGAGGTAACAACATAGGTGTGTTCTGTAGCAGAATCAACATGAAACTGCTCATTTTTGGTGTGGGTCAAAACAGGCAAGACGACTTGAATGACCCGAAACACATTTTGCAACTTTCTATAAACATGATAATGTATTATTTATAAAATAGATGTAAAAGTTTTATGCATTAAATAACCCTTTTCCCATTTAAGCAAACCCCATCCCAAAGTGACCCATTAATATATACGATGTGTCGAACAAGCCACCACTAATATGACGCGTGTCACGAAAAGATAAATCGGTCTATATTAAAGTTCACCTCATCTTCGCACGCCAAGGCTCAAAATTTCTCACACCCGACTCAGCAAAGATAATCGAATTTTGAGGGTGCATTTTCATGGTGACCTCATTTGAACACTTGGTACACTTAAAGTAGAACCTGAAGATTTGAATCCCGAGATATGTCTGCACATGTAAGAAGCGCGAATGTCAGTTAACTAGTCATGTATAAATTGTAACCCTAAATGTCATCATGCGACCTCAATTAAAGTAAAAAGCAAGACAAACTCAAGGATACTATGGAAGCTCAATGTGTTATTAACAAGTACTACAACACACTGAATGATGAATGTTTGACTATACATATAATTTAATTGCAATGTTTGACTATACATATAATTTAATTGTTGTACAAATGATATGAGTGTGATCAAACTGAGCTCACATGAATGATGAATGTTGGGGGAGATGATGATGTTGGGGAGATGAATGATTTGGGTAGATGATGAAAATGATGAAAGATGAAGGGGTAAAATATAAATGTGTTATAAAAGTATAAATGTGTATGGACTAAAATACCCTCGACTACAAAACAAAATCGGATGTTGACTTGGTCAAAGGACTTATGTGAGTGAAACCTGAAATAGGACCCCGACGATGAATATGTCGGTTCGTCCCATCGCGATCCTCCGCTGAAGTTTAGGACCAACCGTGTATTTTAGTCTAATTATAATTTAGGACAACGTTTATATGAAACATTCATAGTATTTTATGGTTATAATGTATTAGAATTTGTAGATTTCTATAAAATTACATAAAGTATTAAGAAATAACATTAAAATAGGATCTTAAGATCTCGATCCGATCTTCGATCGCGATCTTGCAAACGAAACAATCGCTTGGTAGGATCCCGTCTTGTGGCCTTGGTTGAACCAATTAAATAAAAAAAATTAAAAAATGGGGCCATAAAGTAAAATATGTGACTTATTAAATTGCTCATTCTCAGAACATGTTAACATGAGAAAATACATGAGAAATTTGAAAATAAAAAGATTTCAATCCTTCTTTTATATAGATTTTTCAAAACAGTTTTTACTTTTGAGTAAGGGCAGGCTGCCATCTCTCTCATATCTAACTCAAACAAGATTAGTTACTGTGTTTAATATTCTACTCTAAGAAAAGGTCGATTCATTATATTGGGTATATTATGTATTTTTTTCTCGGATTTCATAAACATGTGAGTATTATTATTACACGTCTCTACAGATTCGTAGTACTAGTTAAAAGAATATAGTATTAGTATAACAGAGCCAGTCAAGTGTGTTTGTTTTAATGTATTTTATATGTAAATGCATGTTCTTCACTTCTAAGTTCTAACTATAGTTATTCATAGGATTAAAGTATTGCTACTTTTTCTCAAATCAAACAAGGAACGTGATCTACATGACTCAAATTGATCAACTATAGCTTTATTTGTATAACAGATAATTTACTTTATCTTTTTTAACATGTAAAATTCTAAAAGTATATTTTATTTTGAGAAATTTTCAATCTTCTACTCTTATTTTGGTCTTATCGAGAATAATCACACCATCCAATCTAGTTTGATCTAATGGTGGGAATAAACCTAAGATTTAATATGGAAGCATAAGTTCGTGTTTTTTCTCATTTTCTTTGTCTTTTGTCTTTTACTTATTAACAATTTTTTCTTTTTTGGAATTCACATTTTATTTTAAATTCATGTCTTTTTTTTTTTAATTTTTTCACGTTTTTTATTATTTTTAATTTTAAATTCACTTTTTTATTCAAGTTTTTTTTCTTTCATACGTTTTCGTCCGTGTTCATATGTTTTGTCCTTTTTACGTTTCGTATGATTTGGACGTTTCTTCTTTTTCATTCGTTTTAAATACGTTTACATCCGTTTCGGCGTTTTCGTCCGTATTTTGACGTTTCGTATGTTTTATGCGTTTTCATACGTTTATATACATTTTAAATCTGTTTTTAGAGGTTTTCGTCCGTTTTACGTTTCGTCCATTTTAGACATTTTCTTCTATTTTGAGACGTTTCGTCCGTTTTTATCGTTTTAAATGCTTTTCATACGTTTTCATTTGTTTTCTTACGTTTCGCCGTTACGTCCGTTTCATCGTTTTATTTGTTTTCTTACGTTTCGTTTGTTTTCATCGTTTTGTCCATTTCTTACGTTTTCGCTTTCGTTTCATCGTTTTCTTTCATTTCGTCCATTTTCATACGCTTTCGGATGTGTTTTACGCTTTCATACGTTTCGTCTATTTTCTTACGTTTCGGCCATTTCATCTATTTTCATACGTTTTGTTTGTTTTAGGTTTCATGTATTTTCGTCCGTTTCGAGACGTTTTCGTCAGTACTTTTACGTTTTCATGTATTTTCATCCGTTTTATCGTTTCGTCGTTTTCGAGACGTTTTCATCGTTGTCGTCCGTTTTTATGCTTTCATCCATTTTAGACGTTTTAAATCATTTTGAATGTTTTCATCCGTTTTATACGTTTTCATCCGTTTTTATCGTTTTGTTTTTTATCGTTTTGTCCGTTTTCACTTTTTGTCCATTTTTATCGTTTTATCCATTTTCAGACGTTTTCATTTTGATATTTGTAAGTGACACTTATTTATCTCTTGTGATATAACACTGTAAGGAAGATGAAAAGTATTACATTCTTCATCATGTATGTGTTATCAGTTGTGATACTCAACTAAGAATGTGATGGTTGTGTTTTTGAAAATATTTAGAAAGATTTTTGTGTTTTATGATATTATGAAATATTAGAAAAGTTGTTTAATTGAAAACAAGAGATGTTATGATACTTTTGTTAGACTTGTGGTGGATTTTTCTATTTAATGGATACATTGTACATGTTTTGATAGGTTTTATAGCGGGATTTGAAAATATCTATTGTTGAATCAGAAAACTGAATAAGCTATGGTTGAAACTAACACACATCTTTATAAACAAACTGAGGAAGCTCAAACACTTGTGATATCACCTCACTTGTGATATAACATGTGATAACATGGTTGATATCACCTGTCATATCACGTGTGATATTACCAGTGATAGCATGTGTGACATCATAGTTTATATCACTTGTGATATCACCAGTGATATCATGTGATATCACAAGTGAGGTGATATCACCTGTTATATCATGTGTGATATCACAGGTATTTGAACTTACTCATTTTGTTTATAAAGATGTGTGCTTTCTTCAACCATAACTTCTGGTTTGTTAATTCAACAATAGATATTTTAAATTCTATAAAACCCATCAAACACTCACAATGTATCGATTAAATAGAAAATCTACCAAAGTCTAACAAAAGTTTCATAACATATTTTGTTTTCGCTTAAACACCTTTTCTAAAATTTCATATTATCATAAAACACAAAATCTTCTAAATATTTTCAAAAACAAAATAAGAAAAATGAACAAAATCATCACGATAATATAATAAGTGATGTTTATTATCATTTCTTTCATATATACTTGGTGAAATACTAAATTCTTATCACATTTGGTATGAATTTAATATTTCACAGTTTTAGTTGAGTATCACAACTAATAACATATATATGATGAAGGTGTAATACTCTTCATCTTTCTTCTGATGTTATATCGCGAGATAAATAAGTGTCACTTACAAATATCAAAATTAATAAAAAGGAAGCAAACTATGAAAATAGAGACTTGACATATTCTCAAAATCAAATAAGTGTTGCATTAAATTAGCATTTTTAACAAAATAAGAATTCACCTATAGAGACTTTAACCTTTTATTTCTACTAAGAGTATAATATCACAAGTGATAGATAACATTGGTTGCATTAAAAAATATCGCGACTTGTCAATTGGGATGAAAGCACAAAACTATCTTATGGCGAAAATTATAAAAATATTAGAAAACACATAGGTGATAATATATAAAAATATACGAGAAGCGATGAAATATCTCAGTGATATTAAAGGTTAAAAACATATTTGTTTGTTTATGAAATATCACAAGTGATATTAGACATTAATTTTTATAATAAAATATCACAATTAATATTAGACATGTAATATAATAAAGTTTAATAACAAGCATGAAAACATATGAAAATAGACGAAACGTATAAAATTGCAAAAAGCGGACGAAAACGTGTGAAAGCGGACAAAACGTATAAAAGCGAATGAAAAGCGTATAAAATGTATGAAAACGAAAAAGCCTCGAAAACACGTATAAAATGGATGAAAACGTCGAAAGCGAACAAAGCGTCTAAAATGGACGAAACGTTAAAAAGCGGACGGCGTATATAATCCTATGAAACCGGTGAAAGCGTAAGAAA
The DNA here is from genome assembly GCA_022545495.1 of Chrysanthemum lavandulifolium. Lineage (NCBI taxonomy): Eukaryota > Viridiplantae > Streptophyta > Magnoliopsida > Asterales > Asteraceae > Chrysanthemum > Chrysanthemum lavandulifolium. Next base: position 198,998,127 of record CM040238.1, read on the forward strand.
GCGGACAAAACGTGAAAGCGAGCGAAAACATAGGAAAAGCGGACGAAAATGTAAGAAAGCAGGCGAAAAAGTATGAAAGCGGATGAAAGCGGACGGCGTGTGAAAGCAGGCGGCGTGTATGAAAAAGGACGAAACGTGAAAGCGGACAAAATGTAAGAAAGCGAAGAAAAGGTAAAAAGCGAAAGCGTAAAAAAACGAAAGGAAGCGTGAAAACATACAACAGCGTATGAAAATGGATGACGTATGAAAGCGGACAAAACGTAAAAAGCGGATGAAAAAGGCGAAACGTGAAAAAGCGGACGACGTATGTAAGCAGAAAAACGTAAGAAAGCGAGACGAAACGGATAAAAGCGTAACAAAGCGGACGAAACGTATAAAAGCGAAATGAGCGGACAAAACGTATAAAAGCGTGAAAGCGGAAAAAAAAAAAAAAAAAAAAACCTTAAATTAAAAAAGCGTGAAATTAAAAAATGATTAAAAAATACAAATAATGAGAAAATAAATAAGAAAGATAAAAGAAAAGAAAAACGAAAAAAGCATTGACTTGGTTTAGGCATATTAAATATTAGGTTAATCGTCAATTAGATCGAATTAGATGAAAGATAGAAATTTATTCGCTTGGTATCTGAGGATTTTTGAATATCTGAAATAAAGTCATCTGTTTTCTGAATAACAGTATCTTCACGTGACGCATTATCACGCAGACTTTTGTCTCTAGGATTTGTCCAAACCAGAATCTTGATAACTGTTTTTTTTTTTTGTCTGTTTTCATAGATTATGATCAATACATTAATATTTTTATAAAAAAACATTACTAAAACTTTCTGCAATATCTTTTTATTTATTGCTGTTGATACTGATACCATTTTTTTATATATACATCACATTTGTGCATTACAGTGTTGTACAATGTGCATTACATTTTGTATAGTTTGATGGTGTATGTATAAAAAAAAATGATGTGAGTATCAACACCCTTTACTAATCCTCCTACATACAAAATAATATTATATATTTTTTTTCTCACTTTTTTTATCTCTGCATTCAAACCGTCAGTTCTAACATTTGTTAAAATATTGTGAGTAAGAGGATAAGTAGGAACAATTTATAGGAGTAAATAGCATTTTCTATTTATAAATGAAATAGCATTTGATTTAATGAAATTTATTTTTAAATCTGTAATAAGTTTTGTCAGCTAAATAAAATTTATATTTTAAGTAGCTTTATTTTTTTTTTTAAATAAGCATGATAGTTGCGGCAAACATGATATTTATTTGTTTCTGGGTGAACATTATTGTATGTCTAAAATAGATATCTAAAGTTTTGCACTAGTTGACTTTGAAATCCAAGATGATTTCTGGTTCATCTTGGATGAATTCTGTTTCTTGTTCCTCAAGTTCTGTAGTGGCAGAAGATGCTTCAGGTGTTGCACTAATGCTTCAATGGTTAAGGTTCATTTTCATGTCTCCATGTCCTCAACGAGTACTTTTGTCTGCGGTTGATGTAGTTTTCTTGCTCATACTCTTCGTTTTCGCAATCCAAAAGATGTGTTCAAGATTTAGTTCAGGCAGCACATCCGCTGTGAATGAACCTCTTATTAGTAAACCTAAAGTTGTTGTCAATACCAATATTTGGTTTAAGTTGTCTTTGTTTGTCACGTCGGTTTTAGCAGTTTTGTCCATTGTTTCGTCGGTTTTGGTGTTTACAAAATATACCCATATGCCATGGAAGTTGATAGATGGAGTGTGTTGGTTAATTCAAGCTTTTTCTTTTCTTGTCATCACTGTTTTGATCATTCATGAGAAGAGGTTTCAAGCTGTAAGTCATCCAGTCACTATTCGTGTTTTTGGGGTGGTAAATTTCATTGTCATTGCTTTATTGGCTTTTTCCGGTGTTGCCCGTTTAGTTTCTTGTACAGGAAACACTCTGGTTCTCGAGTCTGAGGACATCATTTCATTGGTATGTCTACCATTTTCTGTTTTCCTCTTGGTTGTATCTGTAACTGGATCAACTGGAATAATAGTGACAACAGAATCTGATTCATTAAATGGACACAGAAATGGCATTAGTAATGGTAATGGTAATGGTGAAGTACCAAGGGTTGATGAGGTGAACAAGTCATCGAATGTGAGTGGATGGGCAACGGCTTCAATCCTATCAAGAGTCTTTTGGTTGTGGATGAACCCCTTGTTGCAAAAAGGGTACAAAACGCCTCTAAAACTCGAAGACATTCCGAGGCTTTCACCAGAACATCGTGCAGAAAAAATGTCAAATCTTTTTGAAGAGAATTGGCCAAAAGAGAATGAGAACTCCAAACATCCTGTTCGGATCACATTGCTTCGTTGTTTTTGGAAACATATTGCCTTCACTGCATTCCTTGCAATTGTAAGGCTATGTGTTATGTATGTTGGGCCATTGTTGATCCAAAGATTTGTTGATTTTACTTCAGGGAAGAGCACCTCACCCTATGAGGGATATTACTTGATAATGATCCTTCTTTGTGCCAAATTTGTTGAAGTTTTGTCATCCCATCAGTTTAATTTCAATTCTCAAAAGCTTGGAATGTTGATCCGGTCCACACTTATTACTTCCCTATATAAAAAGGGGTTACGCCTCTCGTGTTCAGCTCGACAATTACATGGTGTTGGACAGATTGTGAACTATATGGCTGTAGATGCTCAACAGCTAGGTGATATGATGCTTCAGTTGCATGCTATCTGGCTTATGCCAGTCCAAATTACGGTGGCGTTGATTATTCTATACAATTACCTTGGTGTTCCATCATTGGTAGCTTTGGCGGGATCTTGGCTGTTTTGTTGTATGTTATCTTGATGCTAGAAGGAACAACGGTTTCAATTTAATATTATGCAAAACCGTGACTCCAGGATGAAAGCCACCAACGAGATGCTTAACTACATGAGGGTGATTAAGTTCCAAGCATGGGAAGAACACTTCAACAAGAGGATTCAAGCGTTTCGTGCATCTGAATACGGATGGCTTACCAAATTCATGTATTCCATCGGTGGTAATATGATTGTTTTGTGGAGTGCCCCATTGTTTATCTCTTCGCTCACGTTTGGGAGTGCTATTTTGCTTGGTATCCCACTTGATGCCGGGACAGTGTTCACTGCCACGGCGCTGTTCAAGAACTTGCAAGAGCCAATTCGGACGTTTCCCCAGTCTATGATTTCCATTTCTCAGGCCATGATCTCATTGGGAAGATTGGATGCATTCATGTTGAGTAAGGAGTTGAACGAGGGAGCGGTGGAGAGGCAGGAGGGTTGCAGCGGCAGCACAGCGGTTGAAGTCAAAGATGGGTCTTTTAGCTGGGATGATGAAGCTGCTGATGGTGCTGTAGTCAAGAATTTGAACTTTGAGATCAAGAAAGGTGAACTTGCAGCAATTGTTGGGACAGTGGGTTCTGGGAAATCATCTCTTCTAGCATCCGTCATTGGCGAAATGCACAAAATCACCGGGAAGGTACCATTAATCTCAATATCATTGCTACCATAAAGTTTCTGGAAATGTGTTGTAAACTATGTGGATGTTATAACAGGTGAGGGTGTGTGGGAGCACGGCATATGTTGCACAAACAGCATGGATTCAAAATGGAACAATTCAAGAGAACATTATGTTCGGTTTACCAATGGATAGACAAAAATACAAGGAAGTAATCAAGAACTGTTGCTTAGAGAAAGACTTGGAAATGATGGAATTCGGTGACCAAACCGAAATTGGAGAGCGTGGGATTAACCTTAGCGGTGGTCAGAAGCAGAGGATTCAACTTGCCAGAGCTGTTTATCAAGACTGTGACATCTATCTTCTTGATGATGTCTTTAGTGCAGTTGATGCTCACACTGGTTCAGAAATATTTAAAGTGATTATTTAAGACTAAAGTTTATTTATTTGTTTTGCAGTAACAACTTCTTACAGTTATGTTTTTTTTTTTTTTATTGTAGGAGTGTGTGAAAGGTGTTCTCGAAATAAAACCGTCTTGCTTGTCACACATCAAGTTGATTTCCTCCATAATGTTGATCAGATCTTGGTAAGTATTATAAACTAAATTAAATGTGAAGATTTGGGTTTTGATTGTTCATCTGTTTTGCTGTAGGTGATGCGAGATGGAACGATTGTGCAATCAGGAAAGTACGACGAACTACTAGAATCTGGATTGGATTTTAAAGCTTTAGTTTCTGCACATGAAACCTCTATGCAACTAGTAGAAATGGAACCTACAACTTCGGATAGTAACTCTCCTAGACCTCTTCAAAAATCCCCTAGTCAAAACCCCAGGGAAGAAGATCAAAAGCCTTTAGAACGATCAAAGTCTAGTTCTATCATAGGTACATCAAAGCTAATCGAAGAAGAAGAAAGGGAAACAGGAAGAATCAGCTTAGGTGTGTATAAGGTTTATGTCACTGAGGCTTATGGATGGTGGGGTGTGATTGCCGTTTTGTTGTTTTCGTTCTTGTGGCAAGGCTCACAAATGGCAAGTGATTACTGGTTGGCATATGAAACTGCTGACGAACGTGCTTCCTCTTTCAACCCTTCATTGTTTATAGAAGTTTATACAGCTATCGCGGTGTTTCATTGCTTTTAGTATTTGGTAGAGTCATTTGTTCGACTATCCTCGGCCTTAAAACTTCCCAGGTTTTCTTTACTCAGATTCTTCACAGCATCCTTCATGCTCCAATGTCTTTTTTCGACACTACGCCTTCAGGAAGAATTCTTAGCAGGGTAAAGTTTCGTCCGTTTTTACAATTCTTAAGTTACATCATGATGGACTAACTGCTAAACATTAACGGAATCATCTTATGGTTATTTGTTTGATCTTTTCAGGCATCAAGTGATCAGACAAACATCGATGTCTTCCTTCCGTTTATGATGACCCTGACTCTTTCCATGTTCATAACAGTTATTGGTATTGTCATCATCACTTGTCAGTATGCATGGCCAACTGTGTTCCTACTTGTTCCACTAGGTTGGCTAAATTTCTGGTATCGGGTACGTTTTATCTATCTTAGGGAATTGGCACTAGATAAGGTGACTTATATCTGATTTGATCTTATGGTGTGATTGTTTCAGAGATACTACCTTGCAACATCTCGTGAAATAACACGACTTGACTCGATTACAAAAGCACCTGTTATTCACCATTTCTCTGAGAGCATTTCTGGCGTTATGACAATTAGGTGCTTTAGGAAGCAGGGTAGATTCGTTCAAGAAAATGTAGATCGTGTGAATGGAAACCTGAGAATGGATTTTCACAATAATGGATCGAACGGGTGGTTAGGTTTTCGTTTGGAGTTTCTTGGAAGCTTATTTCTGTGTGCTTCCACTGTGTTCATGATCGTCTTACCTAGCAGTATTATGAAACCAGGTATATTTGGAAATTAGCCCTAAACTTTCTTGTAACTTTTCTTTTTTCTCTAGAGAGACTAATCTTGAAATGGGCACTTTTTATCAGAGAACGTTGGATTATCACTATCGTATGGGTTGTCACTCAATGGAGTTTTATTTTGGGCTTTATATATAAGCTGTTTTGTGGAAAACCGAATGGTTTCTGTTGAAAGGATTAAACAGTTCACCAACATACCATCAGAAGCCGAATGGGTGAAAAAAGACAACCCCCCTCCTTCAAACTGGCCATCTCAAGGCAATGTAGAGCTAAAAGATTTGCAGGTAACCAACTAATCTGAGAATCTGCAATCCTAAATCTAAATTGTGGCCTTTTTAGAGTAATCTCAGCTGCGGATCTTAGATGTTTGCTTGTCACTTTGTGAGTACAGGTTCGATATCGTCCAAACACGCCTCTGGTGATCAAAGGCATTACCCTAAGCATTAAAGGAGGTGAAAAGATTGGTGTGGTTGGTAGAACTGGTGGAGGCAAATCAACTCTAATCCAGGTTCTGTTTAGGTTGGTTGAGCCATCTGGTGGAAGTATAACCATTGATGGCATCAACATCTCCACCCTTGGATTACATGATCTTAGGTCTCGGTTTGGGATCATTCCTCAAGAACCAATCCTTTTCGAAGGCACTGTGAGAAGCAACATCGACCCGATTGGTCAACATTCTGACGAAGAGATATGGAGGGTAATCTTACTTTTCTGTTTCCATGCATTTGTATGCAATGGTGTCTAACCTATTTTGATCTTTTTTAAGCCATCTGATCTAAAAATTTGCTTTGCAGAGTCTTGAACGATGCCAACTTAACGACGTTGTAGCTGCAAAACCTGGTAAACTAGATTCTGCAGGTAATAGAAACTAATCTATATACTCAAATATTAGTAAACAGAAGGGAAAATCCTCTTATATCTGTATCTAAATTCTGTTCCTTAGTTGTTGATAATGGTGATAATTGGAGTGTGGGACAACGACAACTTCTATGTTTGGGACGTGTGATGATGAAGCACAGCAAGCTGTTGTTCATGGATGAAGCAACTGCTTCTGTGGATTCGCAAACAGATGCTGTCATTCAGAAAATCATACGAGAGGACTTTGCTGACTGTACCATCATTAGCATCGCTCACAGAATACCAACTGTCATGGATTGTGATCGTGTTCTAGTCATTGATGCTGGTAATACTCTCATCCCTGTCTAAAATTTACTTAAAATTTGTGGTTTTATACTTGGTCTATCTCAGCTGTAAATATGATCTGTTTAAAATAGGTTATGCGAGAGAATTCGATAAACCATCACGGTTAATTGAGAGACCTTCGCTGTTCGGGGCACTGGTTCAGGAGTATGCAAACAGATCTTGGGGTTATAAAAAGTTGGAATCAGATTGAAACCACATAGCAGTTTTGATGATAACAGGAGAATATCGCTCTGCAAAATCGAGGCGGTCTTCCTATAAGGAGGCACACATGTCCCGTTTTCTGTGATTGTTTTGCCAAATTTAGATAATTTTGAGATTGTTCAATTAAATACTGTGGGTTTATGAACGGAATAATGGATGAAAATATTCTGAATAATCTAGTTAAATGCCCATTTGATGGCCAAGAAGGATGGTAGGCAGTCTACTGCTTCTAGTTTGTGCTAGTGCTAGGCGTACTGATTGTATTGGCGCTAATGCGTTTATACAAGCATCAAATGTACAAGTTCTAAAATCATATTCACATCATGCTACTGCATATATCTTACGTTTCTTACAATCACGATTCGTGGGTCTGTTTGAGATTGCTACTAATGCGATCGCTTTTCCTGGGGTGGGTCCAAAGGTATTTAGCTATTTATAACAATAGTACTTCAGTTATGGATCTACTATACTTCTCCTTCTATGATTGTAGGCTCTTTGTAAACTGTTATAGATACGTCCTTGTGACATTTTGTCGGACAGAATATGTCGTGGGCCACGGTTGGTTCGATAGGTTGTATTCCACTAGAGTTAGTTGAGTCAAGTCTTGGAGCATATTGTCCTATATGGATGTTCACACATGTAGTGGGAAGATTCTACTTGCAGCGTGTTGGTATCATATCTCATGCCGTCTAAAATTCTTATACCATACTACATATCTCTGTCAAAATCACATCACTCGTGTTAAAGATGACCCGTCTATTGATTGAAAATAAATCAACGACAAAACTTTAAGCTAGACGTAACAAACAAAAAGAGATCAGCTTCCTGATAGAGCATCTATATAATTCCAAATGAGACACGTGCACAGCATTTTCCATTACGGTAAATGTTATAATGAGAGTTGTTGCATTAACTGCGCTTCCTACCTTACACGATAGAGCTGTATTATCATTGTATGCTTTTTATAGAATGCAACTTTCTACGCTAAATACGCGTTATTATGCATGAACTTAGTTACTACAGAAAAAAGTGGGGGATACATTCACTTCTCGTTGATGCATTTCATCGAACAATTGGTGTGCATGCATGATAATGAGAAGCATAACAGCATATAAAAGAGAGCATTAACATACCTCTAAAATTTGATTATGATGACTGATCGATTGTTTGGATGGGTGATATACTATTTTGTAGCAAATTGGGAACTGGGTTTCATTTTAAGCGTGATTTTGATTGAAATCATGCAGGATTTAGGGTGTTTGGATTGAAAATGTTAATATGTGACTAAACTTTTCAAAAAAATTCGCATAAGTTACTCAAATTTTATTTATTTTTCGCTCAGCTTATTGAACTTCGTTTGAGTTACCGAACTTACAACTCGTAAAAATATAACATTTAGAGTAAACTCCAAAATACATCCTTGTGGTTTCTTTCATTTCACCATACATCCTTAGCCAAAGTTCGGACATATCATCACCCGTTAGTAAGCGTTTGACTATATACATCCACAAGACGAGCGGTGCAAAATTTGGTCGTTAACTTGGACACGTGGCGGTTAAGTGAGGGTAACTTGGTCATTTTATCTCCCCTTTAACCTTCTCCTGCTACCTCACTACCCTTTTAACCTATTATTTCACCCAAATGGTAAACCCTAAATCAAAACACACACACATAAACACAAATCCAATGTTTCACCCAAATTTAAAACCCTAATTGAAACCCCAATTGAAACGCCTAATTGAAAACCCTAATTGGAAAACCCTAACTCAAGCAGACAACAATGTTCATCCCTAAAACTTGTAGATGTGGGTTACCTACAATCCTTAAAACATCATGGAGACCAAGAAATCCTGGGCGACGGTTTCATTGTTGTCCAAAACCCGTAAGTGTCGAATAATTATATTTTACAATCTAATTTTCAATTTATTTGATTGTCTGATTTACCATTTTTTTGAAGGAACCAAATTGTGGGTTTTATGATTGGTTTGATCCACCCATGTGTGATAGATCAGTTCAAATTATTCCTGGATTGTTGAGAAACATGAACCGGCTACAAGATGCTTCAAGGAAAATCATCTAAAGCAAGAAGAATGAAGTTTCTTTTAGGATTAACTTGGTTCATGTTTATTGTGTATCGATGTTTAAATGAAAACAAAGTTGTACTCTTTTGTGTCTTTTAGGTTTTAGTAGTAATGAAGTTGGTTCATGTAATCTTTTGTTATCAATGAAGTTGGTTCCTTTTATGCATTTGTAATGAATGGTTAATATGTGTTATGTTTTGTTATCTTCAGGCATGGGTTAAAATGGGTGAATGTGGTTGAATGGGTTAAAATGGGTGAATGTGGTTGAAAAGGGTTGAATGTGGTTGACTGGGTTAAAATGGGTGAATGTGGTTGAAAAGGGTTGAATGTGGTTGACTGTGATCAAAACATACCATGAGTCGATGTAACATAACACAGAACACAACATAAGTTAAACCAGTACATAACAACTTAAACCAGTACATAACAGTTAAACATACCATACCATCCAGTACATAACATAACATAAGTTATCTAACAAGTTTCCTTAATACCTAACAGAACATAACAAGTTTCCAAAAGCCCTAAATTACTTCATGTTTCTAAATTCATAACAGAAGTTAAAGAAACACTAAAATCACTTCCTAGCTGAACTTTGAGTTGCCTTTTTTCCCCTTGGCACTTGACTGTGATCCACCAACTCTTGAAGACTGTGATCCCACAGCAGAAGGCTCTTTACATGTCCTTTTGTTATGACATGTTTTGTTGCACTTGAGACATGTTACAGTTTTGCCACTCCTTGAGAGTTTACCATTTGCAGTCATTTTTCCAATTGAAATCTCTACTGCTGACTTTCTCCTTTTCTTTGGTGGCCTTCCAATTTGTGGTTGAATCTTTGGTGGAATGATAGTGTTAGGGCTAGGGTGTTTCTTCCACAAGCTTGGTCCATTGCATGGGTTAATGGTGTAGCTATATTGCTTCTCCCAAGTTACTAGCCAATAACAAGCATGCACCCATGTTTGAGCAACCCAACATCATCCTGTTTAGAGCCATGTCATTTAACACTCACATCTTGCATGCTTGCGGGGCATTCGATTAATTCCATTTCTGCAATGCAACTCTTCTCTTGTATATCCACTACACATATATCATCCCATGGACCACTTACTTGATACTTGGTTCCACCATTCCACATTACCTTCATATACATAACGGGTTTTAGACAAATAACAACACAAATATCAATGTGAACAATGTATTTGTTTAACGGTTCACAGTATAAGATGTAGCCGGTCTTGATTGCATTAAGCAGTGAGTAGCGGATGGTGTTAAAGGCCATGACTCTTTGCAATTACTTTTTAACATTGGCAATCTTTTAGTCAAGTAATCCTTAACATACTCTAGACATGTAATAATAGGGACATCTCTTCCATCCAACAACCTTCTATTAAATACCTCACACATATTGTTAAGTAAAACATCACGGTGTGGCCTACCTACAATTTTAAGCGGATAATAATTTAAGTAATAGAACTATAATACAACTATAATGATTGTGTTCAGTAAAACATACCACTAAAATGGGCTCTTGACCAATGCTGTGGTGGTATCTTCTTCAGATACTCATAAGCTCCTTCATTCAAACTCTTCATCTGCTCCATTGCACTATCAAATTGTACCACAGTAGTAGCTGATGCACATTTCCAAAGCAAGTCCTTGTATAGCTTACCTCTCCACTGTAGCTTCATATTCTCATGAATATGTTTTAAGCAAAACCTATGCTCAGCACATTGGTTCTTTGCAGCTCTAGCACATAGTCCGCAACCTTGAATCTTGCTCGTGAAATCACCCTTCGTTTCATCGTGATTTAGCCTTAGCCCTAGTTACTTTATTTGTAGTGATACCCACTGATACTTACATTGCGGTTGCTCTTTCAAGGCTCTAATAGGGATGTTTGGATTTAATTTGATTCTTTCTTCAATATCTTTGGTAAGATAAGTATTGGTGAGCGATTCACTTCTACGGTTTGAAGACAAGTATGTTCATCATTAATGGTAGAGGCCGTCCATGTTTCTTCCCTGCATTTATTTTGTTTTGATATTTGCAAAGTCCAGGACATGTGATCCATTCATACTTGTAATTACCTTTTGTGCCACCCACCTTTATTCTCTTCCCACCTTTATTTATTCCTTCTCCACATGGGTATGTCTCAAAGATTTGTTTTTTACCCACTTCCCACCAACACATTTTAACTTACTTGGACTTGTATGAGAATTTAGCCCACTAGCATTTGGGCCCTCATTAGGTATCTAAAAGCAGGACATTTTCCCTACATACTACCCTCAACCTTACTTTATCATTTTCCATATGTATAATCGTCTTCAAGTAGGCGATGAGTGTCTAAATACTCATCGTTTTATCTAAAATAAAGCGCAAAATCATCTCGAAACACTCGAAACACATCAAAATGATCAAAATATCACAAATCGATGTTTTATGTGTTTTAAATGCAAAATATCAAAATCGGATGAAAAACGTATCAAATTTGCAAAATTGCGTTTTAGTCCCCAGTTTCAAAATTGTCAAAAGCAGTCCTGAGCACAAAATTTCAAAGAAAAGTCACCAAAGGTCCTTTTAAAATCATAAGTTGTCAAATTTAGTCCTTTGGTGAAAAATATAAAAGTTTTGAGAAAATTACAAAATGGTCCTTGAGTTTGAAATTTGGCGAAATGGCCCCGGAAAATTGCAAAATAATGATTTGGTCCTGTACTTTTGAAGCTTGTCAATTATAGTCCTTGGAGAAACTTTTTAAATTGGCGACCTAGGTCCTTGAAGTTTGGAAGTTACACATATGGTCCCTATGTTATTATAAGCCTTAAACCCCATTTTGGACCTTGCACCCATTTGACCCCCCGCCATTTAAGCTTTTGAACCCCTTTCTAATAATACTACTCCAGTCGACCCTTGGTCAAAATCCCAACCCGCCAAAGTCTTTCTCTTCCACGATAAGCTGCTTTCACTTTCGACCAAACTCCCATCCCACTCCTCACTGATCACTCAACCATGTCCCTCCACCTTAGCTAACATCCAAGGTTCATTTATTGCACCCTATCCTCACTCAACCCCGATGGGCGAAAAGGAAATTGGCGCCAAAAATCAATTTAAGCGGTTGTGATTAATTTGAGCGATCAGTGAGAATTGGTGGGATTTCATCGAAGAGAGAGGATAAGATTGGATATAAAAAAGCAATGGAAGCAAGCAAAAGAGTTAGTAGTTTTAGTTTTATCTTAAAATGTCGTTTTAATTTAAAGTCTTTAAATTAGTATAAAACTTGTTGTATTCATTTCTTTGTATCCAACTTAGTGTTTTGTAATCATTATAACCTATTTCCGATTATCAATTCAAGTTATGTTAAGATTTCATGTTTAAAGTTCTTTGTTACAACTTTCCTTCTCAAAATCTCATTCAAAAGCTTTTCAATGCTTATCTCTTGGTTTCATAAGCTTAAATGAGCTTATGATAGCTTTGTCTGCTCGCATTTAAGTTTCAATCATTTTGGGTTTTGGTCAACCAAAGTCAACAGGAACTCAAAATTGGAATGGAAGCTGTTAATGGGTGTTGCAGAAGTTTGTTTGGGTTGGAATAGGTTAGGGTAATGTAGAATTGGTCTTGGTTTAGCCTGCAAATCAGTTGGAAATATGTAAGTGAGCATTTCACTTTTCAAGTTTCAATCCATTTTGCATTGTATGCTTATTTATGCAATTGTGGTCACCATAGTGTAAAACTTGCTCATATAGTTGTATTTAGGTATTGTAAACATAGTTTGATCATTTAAACAAGGTTGCTTAGTAGTTATCTTATTTTAAGTTTGCAAATCAGTTTTAAAAGGGTGTTTGGATTTGGTATTCAAACTGTATTCAAGGTTTATGCAGAGGTAGGATATTGTTGTGTCATGCTTGTTTAGTCCTAATTTACTCAATTGAGTCAAGTTTTTGTGCCTGCATATGTCCATAGTCAAAATTGCATGCTTACTGTCTTAATCAGTTGTTTGTGTGATTTTTACAAGATTAAAAGCTTATTTTGTGTTCAATTTTCGATAATATAACTTAATATAACTTTATTTTATCATAATATATTAACATCAATCCACAAAATCATCTCAAAGTTGGAAAAAGTCAATTTTCATTGTTTTTATCCAAAAGTCAAAATGAAAAATCATTTTGAGGCATTACTAGTAGAATTTTAACAAGCTCATTTCGGGCTAAATCATGTGAATCTTGTTGTTTAAAGAAGCTCTGTTGGTCTATTTTGTTGTTAACATTTTGTATAATTTTGTGATTTTTTATTAAGCTCAAAAGATCTTGTCTAAATGGTTGAAGTCCCATGTACATCGCATTGAGCTGCATGAGGATTGTCAGATTCTTGCGACTTATGCGCAGAGTTCACTTGAGCTTTCCCGAGCTATAAGTTGGTGCATAAGTAGTTGGCTAGGTCTATTATAAGCTTCAACTTTTGTTTTCCCATTTCACTTATCTAGTAACTTGTGAATAAGCTTAAAGTTGGCCCCATAAATCTGTTTAGCTCTAAATCTCATTACATCAAATCTTTGCAAAGTGCAATCCGAAGTTAAAACAGTTGATTCTTGTTGCATTTCACTTCTTCAAGCTTATTTAAGCCTCTGTGATCGATGGGTGGTGTTAGGCTTTCATTTGCTTCTTTGAAGTCTTATCTAATAAGCACTTACAAGAGCAGTTGCTATTTCTCACACACAAGCCCATGTTTTTCCATTTTCCTAGCTTCCTAGTATTATTTTAGAGTTTTCTTGAATTTTCAGATTTTTCCAAGTTGTTTTGCTATTTTTCTTAATTTAAATTAGTTTTTAAGTATTTTTAATTAGCTTTAAATACAAATAATTAAGAAAAGGTTCCAAAAATAGTTTTCATTTTATTAGGTTAAGATATATATATAAGTCATAAAAGTATTTTTCCATAATTTTCTTAGCTTAAATAGTATTTTCTAGCATTTTAATTAGTTTTAAATAGTTTTAAATTGATAATAAATATATAAAAGTCTAAAAATATATTTTAGTTTTAAAATTAGTTTTATCATATTTTAGATTTTCCTAAGTCTTAATTTTATTTTTCTCACCTTATTTTGTATTTTCTTTTATTTTAGAGTATTTATTAAATAGTTAAAATAGTTTTAATTAATAATAATTAATTAATTAGTCATAAAAATAATTTTCTTTTTCTTAAAAGTTTCTTTTATCATTAGGATTGTAAAAATGTATTTTTCATATTTTTAGGACTTATATTGTGTAAGTTTCACGTTTTTATTTATACGTAAACGTAGTTTTTAATTTAAACGTACGTTTTTGGTTTTAAACGTTCATCACTTTAAATATAGTGATAGCGTTTATTTAATATCTTTTATCTTTTTAATTTTCTTAATTTGTATTTAAGTCGCTTTATTTTATAAACCTTTTTCGAGTAGTGTAATATTCAATCTAATCCTTTCGATCACTATCATTAGTGATCATTCTATCGTCTGAATCGGTTTACACACCATTGAGTCTCCGTGGGACTTAACGACCGGGAATCCCTGTATTCTCGATCTTCATTGCATTTGTGTCTCGGCGGTTTAAGTCTGTTTAGACTTGACCGTTTTAACACGGATCAAAATTTTAGCGGCATGCATTGGGAGGCTTTAGCGTGTGTTAAAACCTTTTCGAGACCCATTCTTGCACATATTCCATCTTTTGTAAAAGATTTTGTAAAGTTTTCAAAAAATCCAAAAGATCATTAACACTTTTCCTAAAGTGTTAACAACACCAAAAATATTTTCATTCTTTGTTTTTATAGCATGTTTTTCAAAATCCAAAATATTCATCCTTTATCCTCCAACTGCTTAATTCTACATTTCTTTATCCTCTAACTGTTTAATTCTCCATTCCTTATCTTCTTTAACCATTTAATTCTCCATCTCTTATCCTCTTATCTGTTAATTCTTCATGTCATGGTATTTGACATGTTCTCGTGTGGAGGTCCATTTAACGGTGGAAATTGTCGGCGATGTACCAATGTGGGTTTCGGAGACAAGTTTGTCGGTTATCCGATCCCATTTCAAATGAAACACCCGATTTTTCCTACCTACCTCCACATTTAATATGAATCCTACTCATGCGAGTTTTGTGGAATGATTCTCATTACGGTTTTGATTGTCCACCACAGTTCCGCTTGTCTATGAGCCGGAACAGGTGTTACAATCGAACTTTGGTGAAGTTATTTTCCAATTCTCTGTTGTGAGAATTGCGGGGTCCTCATGCGACTTTTGAATGTCGGTAGGTGAATCAAAATTTTCAAAATTCCAATTCTCCGGTTTTGACAATTTCCAACCCAGCAATATCCCATCGGTCATCGGACTTCGAACCTTCACAAGACTTCAATGATTACGAGGAGTGTAATCTTCCTCAAAGTTCGAAGAAATACGCATTCGAAAGAAACTACAAATGAAACGAATGTTGTGTAAGCTTGACGAGATGAATATAAGAATCGAGATATGATGACGATGATGATGATGAGGATAGTATTCAAATGAGGGAATACTATGAGAACGACGAGGAGAGTGTTACTCAATTGAATGATCTTATTTCTCAACTCCCTCAGTCTATTGCTATCACACCTATCTTACCTTTTATTGCTTCCAAAGACTCTCTCATAATGGGGACGAGCCTTCTAGCACTATTCCGAAATGGAACCGTCTAGTGTTGAGAGCCTTGTTCCAACCCAGTGAGTCAGGGTTATCTCCGTAATATGTGTGATGAGCCTCTTGATGATAATTCTTCTCCTCCTCTTGACATTCCATATGATCATGTCGAGATGTTCTCCGATTCGATAACGATTGTACTTGTTTGATGATTCTTTATCCTATGGAGACATTGATTATGTCGAGGCGCGCCTCGAGCTAGTTAGCTTAGAGGAAGTGAGAAATTCGATGATCCGAAATTGAGGACGAGATACTTCGTGAACAATTGTTCAATATAAATCTCCTCGTTTCTAAGATCGAATCATTTTGTGCTAAGTCGACTTCATTTCTATCCCGTTGTGGATAGTGACTCTACATTGGACAAGCCCGAGCTTGAGGCTTTTCCAATGATTCTCTTCATGAAGAGTTCTCCGGTGAACTCTCTGACATATCTCCTCGGAATATGATCATTTCCATTTTGATCTTGAGGATGATATTGGCTCGGAGGAAGGTGTAATCTATCATAAGAGTTTGCTTATTGATGATACTACCTTCACCCTTCCTCCAGATATGTCTACATTTGAGGATGACGATTGGATCCTAATTGTTATAAACATCTTCCTTCCATTCCTCACTTATGATGTGTCTTCCTCTCTTCACTCCTTCCCGGAGTGAGGACACTATCTTTGACCCGGCATTTTCATTTATCATTTGTGAGTAGGGTCTTTCTCTAGATATCTCATCGGTGTGGAACTTTCACGTACTTCAAAGTTTATCCAAACATCTTGAATGAAAGTCCGATGGAGATTGTTTCTTCCACTTTGCTTCCCATGAACCAATTAATGCGGGTCGAGTCAAGCTAGCGACTCGGAAATCAAAAACGATGACGCACCATATGGGTTTTCACCCGTATTTACGTCTTCTTACCCCTTTCTACCACCTAAGTGTGGGGTGATGCCCATGAGTTATATATTTATATCTTAAAAAAAAAAAAAAAAAAAAAAAAAAAAAAAATCTTTACGAATAATGGCCGTAGTATTTCCCTTTTACGTTCTTTGTTTCGGCATAACCGCCGGTACTTTGAATATTGAGGGCAATATTCATTTCTAAGTGTGGGGGGGAATTCTCACGAATTTTATCATATAATTATACCAATTCTCACGAATTTTATCATATAATTATACCAATTCCCCCGTTTTTGGCCAAAATTTTTTTTGGAGTAAGTGTTCTACACTTACTCATCTTGATTATCGATCCGCCTTGTGCGTAAGACAAAAGGATTGGCTAATCCAGAGCAAACGGCTCTTGGTAAAGATTTCTCAAATCCGTTTATATGGCTTGCAATTTGCCCAAAATTGTATGGTTCTCAACTCACCATATCCTAAAAAGTGAAGAGTTGGCTAGCCCGCAAGATTATGGCTTGTGGTAAAGGCGTGGAAAATCCATAATTGGTAATCACTCACCAAAGATAATGTTGATAATTTATCTAAGAGTTGGCTAGTCCGTAAGGTACGGCTTCACGGTAAAGACAAATCAAATCCGTTGAAAGTGGTGGTTTGCTCAAAATCACATGGTTATCAGTGTACCATGGTTCTTATTTGAGCTGAAACATTTGGCTACTCGAGTAATGGCTTTTGGTAAAGAGATTAAAATCCATTATGTTTTCTCAAATCATTGCTAGGGACTAGCAGAGTAGCAATGGCATGAGCGACCACAAGATCCATCCTTTGTTTTTTATCCCCAAATTCTTTCCTACAAAGAATGTATCACTACACTACTTGCATCGGTTTCCTCACACTTTTGCTTTTTCCTCCTTAAGCTGTCTCATAGTTTTCTTTCTTTTACCATCATTTTCGAATCGGTTGCACTCTCAAAATCATCCAAATCAAAGCTTTCTTCAACATTAGTATTAGATGGAACTTTTGCATTTGCGATCGTGATCCCACCCATTCGCATCTTTGTCTATGTTTTGATAATATTCTTTCATATCCACCTCCACATCATTCATAACATGGTCATCATCACGGATATAGTCACTATCTTCACTATCATCGACTCACTACTACTCTCGCTCTCGTGAAATTGTCTTCCTCATCACCATGCTCACTCTCAGTATAACTTGCTTCATCAGATCCCTCATCACCAACAGTATTGCCATCACCATCTAAACCATCAGAACCCTCTCCCACATCAGCATTTAATCTAGGTACCTCTAAAACATGATCAGAACCCTCTCCCATATCAAGCAATAGAGGCATCCTATTTGTCCTCTGAGCAGGCTTCTTAAAAGGCTTTCTAACTAATGTAGAACTAGGTCCATCATCATCTATTTCTTCAATCATAACTCTCTGTGGTGATTTCCAATATGTTTCGTAGGCTGTATGCTCATGCTCAATGTAAACCTCAATAAGTTTATATTTATCAACATACCTAACTAGGTTCAACACATCCCCATCATTTCCTAGTGCTTGTAACCCATAATCCAAATCATTGTTAGGTATTTTGAAATGATAGAACATAATGCAATATTTCCTCTTGTAACCTAACTTTTGAATCATGTCATTCAATTCTATAACTGAAAAGCAGGTCAACATCTATAAAATCTATATAATTATAAGTCCTTGTATGTACTTTCTACACGGAATTTCGAGAAAGAAACCACCATGATGTATCTTCATTGAGAACATGTTTGGAAAATTACCTACAATGACCAAATTACATTCAAAAAATTAGGGTTTCAATCAATAAAATTACCTACAATGTTATTACAAATAAAGTTAGAAAGATCAAAGATGAAAACTTACTATATGCTTCTTGTTCGTTCACTGGATCATCATAATCACGGATACGCCATTCAGCAACCACCATTGCAATCACTGGATCTTGTTCGTCTACTGGAAATGCGTTGTTGGTTGGTGTTTTTTATTGCTGATTTTGATGTCTGATTATGATTTTTGTTTGTGTTTTTATCTTTGTGTGGATTTGTGTTTTTTGATTGTGTTTTTCATTTGGGGGTTTTTGATTTTCAGTGAGGTAGCAGGAGAAGGTTAAAAGGGGGAGATAAAATGACCAAGTTACCCTCACTTAACTGCCACGTGTCCAAGTTAACGACCCAATTTTTGCACCGTTCGTCCTTGTGGATGTATATAGTCAAACGTTTACTAACGGGGTGATGTATATGTCTGAACTTTTGGCTGAGGGATGTATGGTGCGAGCAGGGCAAACCATGGGATGTATTTTGGAGTTTTGTTACTTAACATATTCAAAATATACAATTAACTCAAAACTATCAACGCTAAAAAATGTTTCTTATAAGTTCGAGAACTTAATGAACAAAATAAAAGTTCAATAACTTAGGCGAACTTTTTAAAACTTTAGTAACATATTTGTTTATTAACCCCATGATATCGCGTTATATTTATCATTTTTATTAAAGGGTGTTTGTTTCGGCATATATAGTCGGGTTATTGCTTATTTGGTTTGGGGTTTATGTAAATTCACTTTTGTGGCTTATTTTGAAACCTTTTTAGCTTATATAAGCTTATTATAACATAAGAAACTTATATAAGCGAAAAGATTCGAAATAAGCTACAAAAATGAGCTTATGAAACATAAGCCAAAATTAAATAAGCCATGTTCCGACTATATAAACCAAACAAACACCTCCAATTTCAATATATGTTATGGCATGGAGCTTAATACATCATTTAGCATTGGTTAGCGTTTAGAATTGAAAGCTTGTTTGGTTAGCTTTTAGAATTGAACGCTTGTTTGACTACGATTGCTTAGCATTTTGTTTAGTTGCATTTATCGTTTACATTTGAAAGCTTGTGTGTCAATGAGTATTTAGCAATATGTTTGTTTCTAAAACGTAATTTTTCAAATGTTAATGAAGAAGTATTTAGCGTTAGTGTTAACCTTTTGTGTCATTTTGAAATTTATAATCATTGATACAACTATGTTGGCAAACAAAAGCGATAAGCGCCTATTGCGTGTCACTAGTGCTAAATTTGTCAAACATGTATATAAGATTTAAATAAGTGCAAACATTCAAATAAGATTAAAAAAAAAAAAAAAAAAAAAAAAAAAAAAAAATTATCACATATAAAAGCGAGTTAAATAAGTTTATAAATACAATAAGGGTTAATATACACAAAAGTTACTAAAGTTCTGAGAAAATTTGTCTTAAATCACTAAAGTTTTTTGTTATTAAAAAGGTTACTCAACTTATTATGTAGGTTATATTTATTCTTTCTTGTTTTGGTAACCTAAAATTACCTAGTAATAATACTACGTGGCAAATATTTTAGATTTCATTTATATTTAAAAAATAGGTTAATATACAAATAAGTTACTAAAGTTTGCAAAAATGTTCATTTAAGTTACTTATCGTTTACATTCTTTTACATTTAAGTTAATATACAAATAAGTTGCTAAAATTGTGTATATTTTTATACGTGTTTTACAACTTTTGGACGTTATTATACGTTCACGTTCTTTTACATTTTATGCATTTTTGCACCTTTTTTACAATTTTGCACACATTTGTATTTTATTTTTTACATAATTGAACGTTCTTAGACTTTTTGGAAGTAATTTTGTTTTGATATGTTTTCATACGTTATTATACATTTTGGATGTTATTATCGTTTTGGACGTTGTTATACATTTTCTTACATTTTATCGTAAAAGCGTATAAAACATACAAACATATTAAAGAAGATAAAACCTATAGAACATAAAAACATATGAAACATACAAACGTATAAAAGCGGATAAAATATATATACGTATAAAACATAAAAACGTATAAAACATACAAAGGTGTAGAATAACGTAAAAATAGTATGAAAACGTACACAAACGTAAGATAATGTATGAGAATGAACGAAAATGTACAAAACCATAAAGGAATGTATGAAAACGTAAAAAGGTATAGAGAAAAGCGTACACACACATATAAAAACGGATAAATACATACAAAAACGTACGAAAATGGACAAACATATATACACAAATGTACGAAAATTGTACAAAAACGTAAAAAAAATGTACGACAACAGAGAAATGCATACACAAACATATAAAAATGGATAGAAACGTAAAAAACATATGGAAATATACAAAAACGTACGAAAATTGAGAAAAACTTAAAAAAAAGAACGACAACAAAGAAAACGTACACAACGTATAAATACGTCTAAAAACATACGAAAATGGAGAAAAACGTAAAAAAACGAAAACAGAGATAAAAACATATAGTAACTTTTTTAAGGTTCGATGAACCTATTTAATAAACCCGTGAACTATAAGAACTTGCTCGTAACATCTCAAACTATAGTGATGACGTTGACAAAAAAACCGTAAATCATCCGGTTGCTTGCACCGTAGTAACAAGAATGTCACTTTTTAAGCGTTGATTAACCCATATAATAAACCCGTTAATTTGAAAGAACGCAATAACAACAAACAAACTTTAGTAACTTACGTAAACTTTAGTAAGCTTTTGTGCATATTAACCCATACAATAATAAGCTTAAACAAAAAAAACTAGATAATATTAGAAAATACTAAATAATCTTTTGGTTTAAATTAGCTTTTAATTCTAAAATTTCATTAGACCTTATTATGCAAGAAAATCTAATAAACTTTGTCAGTTGAAAATTTTTTACATTTTAATTAGACATTTAAAATATAATAATAAAAAATAAATAAATAAGCAAACTTTAGCTTTTGTATTAAACCTTATACTTCGATATACTGTGATTCAAAGTTATTTAATTTCGTATAAACAATTTTGAAATGTCCATCTAGTAATTAAAGAGATTGAGATCATCTCAAATTCAATTTAAACATAATAAGTCGTATTAGTGTTATTTTGAGTGAGATTTGAATTTAATTAAAATAAAAGTGACACATTAAAGAACTACATTTTTCTTTTCTCACCAAACATCAACATTAATCTATCGTATTCAATTTGAACTTTAAAAATTCTAAATAAAACGTTTGAACATATTGTAGTACTTGGCGAAATCTCTTTTTTTAGCATCAAGATTCAAGGCTAATTAGTTATGGGGTAATTGTTTACCTCTTAAATGGATTTTCGAGCAACTCAAAGAGATATAACAATGACAGTGATTTTCACTTAACTGAGAATAAAGTAATTGTCTTATATGTTGGCTTGTTTTGCATGATATTTTGCTGAAAATTAATCTATATCACTATTTGGACTTATGTGACGTGCATAACACTATAATGGACTTATTTGCAGAAAACCTTTGTGACCTTTTTGTGGACAGTTTTAAAAGGCTTCATAATTCAAAACACTCGATAAGTCGATAGCGAAAGAGATCTAGAATTTGAGTCACATCTTTATACTTTTCCTTTCCTCAATCAAAACGAAAATGATAACTAAATTGAACCATAAGCCCGTAATCATCTATAGTTGTTCCAAATCCATCAACTTTGATCACATCATTGTAACATTGTTCCTTTCACTTTTTTGCAATGCCCTACTCGCGTTATACAATATCTAAAGAAGATTGTTGACAGCAGCAACCATCATTTTCTTGAGAATTTTTTTTTTTTCATACGTATGAAAGTTTTGATATTTGATTTATCAATCACATATTCCTATATCGATATTTCGAATATTAAATATTGGTTTGTTACTATTTTCATTATATATAAATTCATTTGTCGAAGACCTATGATTTCGTGCCTCCCAACTTATGGAAACGTGCCCAGGAATATAAAATATTCTGTAGCGGGCCGGGTTTTTTCTTGGGCCGTTTGTCTTCAGCCCAACTGAAAATCTGATAACGTGTGACTTTCATTCGGTTACCGACTCTATCTCCCCTTTTTCAATAAACACCTGTAATCCACGTGTCTATCATTCATTCATTTGCATAGCAGATTTCCATAACTTTCACCGGCACCTACTTTTTCAGATCCATCATCACCGACAGGTTGCTTCAATCCTCGCTTCAATTCTTGATTCGCAAACCATCGTGGCGATGCAATTACTTTGCGTACAAGCATATGAGCTGACAAAACTCTTTCAAGAATCTACAAGAAGCCTATTTTGAGATCCGGTCATGAGCGGCGGTGATGTAAGTTAGGGTGTCGGGTTGGATTCTGTTAATGATTTTATATGGTACAACACTTAATTTTAGTTTACTTGGTGCCCTGAATCTGGAAACCCTGTTTGGATAACAGTTAAGTAAGGTATTTTGATATAACGTGGTTTTGTTATTGTTTTTTGCATAATTTGCGGTATGGGTTTATGAAACTTTGTTGGTTTTTTTGGCTATTGTCAGTTTTTATTTATTTTTGATTGGTTATTATTGACAGTTATAACCAAAGAACATTATTACAATATGAAAAGTTCATTTAAAGTGTATACAAAACTGAAACACAAATAAATCAAAACAAATGATTTATGATATAACCAAAAAACATTATTACAATTAGAGGTTTGTACATGTTTATATAAAGTTGCCGTAAAAAAAGTTTATGTACCTTGGCGGGGCAAACTATCAGCTTTGCAGCCATGGAAGATGTATAACAACGACATTTTTTTCCGCTTTCATACTGGGATATATGAGGGAATGATGAGTCTAGGGGTGGAGAGGGCTACAGATGAGGTCGTCCGGATCTTGGCACGGCAACTTAATAAAGTTGCAGCCATGGCGGATGTATTCTCTCGACCTCATCGTTTCGCTCTACTGATTTGACTAAGGTTGTGAATGTCCGCGCCTTGGCGGGGCAAATCACTAGATTTGCAGCCATTGCGGATGTTTATGCCTTTTTTTTCCCACCCTGTCTGACCCTTATACACACTTCTGTCTGAATTTGTATCCCATTATCATTTTGGTACAGCTTCCTATGTATGGCATAAATTCGACAATGGGCGGATATCCTTTTTACTGGATTTGTCGTTTTGATTCACGGCTCAATGGCCCAGTGCATTGCGTTTGTCCAGCCCATCTTCTTAGCCCCGTTATATGTTGATAGCCAAGAAGATCTCACCGCCTCACTCATACATATATGTGTGAATCTACTCATACTTATCCGCAATCAAATACATCAAACCCATTCGTAACCTCCTAAATCAGTTGCTCAGAGAAATCGAAAGGTATTGGATATGAAATTGTAATTTACAATATTGTTGAAAGGTGCAACATTAAAGGTAATCCTTTGTTTCTATCTGACGTACTTTTCTTATTTTAGCAGATACCATTGTTAGTCTCCTAATCTTCTGAATTTGTTTTGTTATCCAGGCTGACTCTGATTGCTAGAAGTTGGGGTCAAATAGGTGAATGCTCTCTCTAATGTATGAAAGCTAATTATTTTGCATGGTAAAATATTCTTCTTACTAATGTATAGGGTCAAAAGCTCATGATGATGGGGAGTACTGATTAGATTGTAACGGCTCTAGGGAAGGACCCTGTTTTCATGGAAGACCTTCCAGAACAAGAACAAGCGGTTGCTGTGGTAAGGTTCTGACTTTTGTTTATATAATTTTGTGCATGGCAGCAAGCATACCTATGCATACCACACATGATGCGCTTTGTTAGAGTTGTAACTGGATTTGAGAAGCTGTCGGACTATATTAGTTTCAGCTTATTAATATTCTATTTGTGTATATGCAGAAATTGTGCCGAGTAAGCTTTAAGAATGCTACAAGGAACTCACTGCAGTATCAGGTATTGGTCTGACCCACATTTTTTTTTTGTATTTGACCATGCCTCATTATTTCTTATCTGTTTTTTTTCCAGGACAGTCCAAAGGACATGGTCGACAAGAACACATGATTAGTGTATTACTTTTTTTAGCCAATGTATAGTGTCGGTTAAAATATGGTGACTACTGACTAGACTACAACAGCAAACAAAGGTGGCGTATCATGCAAACCAAACAAAATAAGTTAATCTCTCTTCTTTTTCTTTTTTTTTAGTAAAGGGTTAGTTCAAATTTTTGCATTAATAAGCGTATGGATGTTACATAGTCTTTTTCTTTCTTTTAAAATAGTTAGAGATTTCCTTCTAACGTTATACTCTGACGGAATTTAAGATGTTTAAGGCTGTTTGGGAATGCTATGTTGATATAGATTGTTAGATATTAAAATTTAGAAGAATGGTTTTGAGTAAGATGAAGATTTGACGAAATTTATATCTGGCTTGATTTATGAATTTTTCTTTTGTTACGTGTATGGTGTGTTTACAGAGACAACGGTACCATTAGCAGTGTCACTTTCTGTTGATGATTTCACCGGCTGATCTGAATAACAAGGAAAGAGGCACCGAATTCTGATTGTCGTGCATTAATGTTTAGGTAATGTAACGTTATAGTTCTTCCCTCCTTGATTCTCGCTGAAGACTATAGATGACACTTATCATTTCAATGGCATCATTATTCAACGTAATCTTATCAGGGGAGTGGCTCGGCTGTAGCCAGATGCGCTACTTTTGGACTATCAAAGGTAGTGGTACCAAAGATGAAAAACCTATCGAGCATCGGGTATTCACTTAATTTTATCATTCATTTATATAATTATTTTAGTCATACACGTTTGTATTTCCATGCAACAAGCATTTTGAGGATACCACTTAAAAAGCATTCCCAAAGATATGCTCATTACAGATTCTTCAAGTTTGAATATTAAAAATGCTTATCAAGTAAGTAAGCATTATGAATAATTGACCCCAAACATAGACCAAACGAATTATATGTTGTGTTTATGTGTGTTCACTGTTGCCATGCTCATGATGTTCTATAAGTTAAAATGCAATACTCCATTTGAGTGGTTTGTTATTGTCATGATCTAAGAGAGCGAATTACGACGGATGTCCCTTAATAACTTCATTCGTTTACTTAAGATAGTAACAGAAAATGTCGGATGGCCCTTAGTGATAACTATGGTTTTTGTACCTGTCATTTAATTCAAAAATATTACTGGTGTAGTGCGGATTTTTTATTTGTCTCGCCATAGTTTTTATACTTTGTCATTTTTGTAGGTACTATATACCTGTTGAAGAATGTGGCTGCCACATTGTCCCGACCCAATGGGCATCCAAAGTCATCAGCTGTAGGTAAAGGTGGGTAACTGTAACAGTCCTATTATATATAGGTTCAATCAAGCTTCAACCTGCAAGTGATTTCAAATGGTAGGATCGGGTCCAAGAAGGTCAACAACGCTTTTGCTCCGAGGTATGCTATTATATACAGTATGGTAGATCAAACAGATTTCCTTTTACCATAGTCAGCCAAGCATGTATCAATACACAAAGAACAATCAGAATTTGAAGAAAATATTGAAAGAAACATTATACCTGATTGCAAAAAGAGTGAAAACTAGGTATGGCTACATTTGCTGCTGTTGTTATGGGTTTTCAGGTTTATTCATTTTCACAATAGGTATGTGTGAAAATGCGTGTTTTTCTAATAGGTCAAAGCATAAAGAAGTCCTGCTACAGTATCTTTGTTGTGTTTATAGTTGAATTTCGCATGCTCCAGATTTAATAGTACTGAACCGAGCGTAAAGTAAGAGTTAAAGGTAAAAATATGGACGGGTTGGGTAATGGGTGAATATGGGTAAATTTTTTGAAGGGTAACAGGTGAAAATGGGTAAGCTTATTCGAGCCGTTTATTAACTGTACTACGAAAATGCAATCAGCTGATTTTGGGTGTTTGGATTGAAAGAAGTGGGAAGATGCACACGTTCGAGGAATATTGTTAAAATTGGTTTTTGAACAGACTCTAAGAGTTAAAAGTTATAATGTAGCAACATCTTGCTCAAAAACAATTTCACTAATTTTTTGACTAATTGTTGTAGTGATTTTAGCAATGACAAGTTGGAAAATTTGTGAATTTGGGTTTCCTTGCGATATCGGGTCGTGTATGCGAGAATATGAGCCTGCATGTATGAGTTACTTGGGATTAATTGTTCAAAATTTTGTCAATGTTACTTAAAACTTATTTTTTAGATTATGAGATAACTTGAGTTCGCCTACTACAAATAAACAAACTTATATTATCTTGCAGCCTTAAGTTATTAGAGTCACGGTTTGATGATGCCTGTGTAATTGGAACTCCTCTTAGAAGAAGTCTTATTGCAGACGGTCGTATTGAGGTAGGCTTTCCTTTTTGGGTTAATTTAACATTAAGGTCAGACATACAAATTATAGGTTTGAGAATTTTGACCACGTACTGTCAATTTTTGAAACAGCCTCATGATCACATTCACTTGACGTACTTATGGTGTTCCTGCATTCGACGCACCCAAGTGCAGCGGCAAATTGATTGGCTCGAATTGGTTACAGGCATAAAAGTTTTTCTTCAGAAAACCCAAGTTCGTTACTGTCAATACGCATTTTATTTATTCATGATTTTGTGGCGGTTGACTCCTTCATAGATGTTGGATCGTGCTAGCTTTGAATACATTCAGGTCATATTAATATAATACAATAGCATGGTCACTTTTGTTGCAGTTCAATAGCACTCTTATGTTAGATGTTTTAGTGACATGTCAAAACAATATCGTTTTAGTACATGATTCGTTATTGATTCATTATTGTAGCCTTTACGTACGCTTATATTATTATATATTGCTTGATGTTGAAAGTTCAGTCTAATTATAAAAAAGGCTAATGTGCGAATCACATAATTTGATATAAAAAACCACCACCAGGTAGTATTATAATGGTTTACGAAATACAATGTATAATGACTTACTTTTTACAAATGCAGAATGATATAGCCAAAAATGCCAACTCAAGGACAACCTAAAGACGACTACGGCTTAAAAATGTTAGTGAACGCCGCCGCATCGCGTGAACTTCATCTCGTTGTTATCATAAGATATAAGTGCTATGTAGATACTAGATAGATAGACATGGTTTATAAAGAATTCTTTCATAAAGACAAAACTGACGATGACAATAAAATAAGATTATAAATAATATAAAGTAAATAAAACTAGATTTTCAAACGCGAATTAGATATTTTCGTGATAGAAAGGATTATATACTAAATTACATTTGTTTCTTATTTTAACTATAAATTAAAATCCAAACACCCATAGTTAAAAGTGTGAACTAGAAAAATTTATGAAATATTTTTAAAATGTAAATAATTTTTTTTAAAATTATGTCTACATTCAATGTAACTATTATTTTGATCTTGGTAAGGCGCATCATCCTTCTTGGCATGTAACATGTGATGTCACTTTCTCAGACACATTTTCAAAACTCTATATCATATAGGGGTTGAGATACTCCAACACCCATAAATTGATTCCTCAACACCCATAGGCCATGGGCCCCTTCCGTCTGGGCAGTACCCTTGTCATTTTTTTTATTTTTATTTTTAATTGTGTATAGTTTATTTTGTGTGGTATATTTAATTTGTGTAGTGTTTTTATATGTATATAGTGTATTTATTTGTATCACTTTAAAAATATCTGTTTTCTTGATGGAATGGAATTTCCGGGGATGAGCTATAAAGATCACGATTCTGATTATATTGAGCGACGCAAAAGTGTCGTTTGGAAAACACATCGTTTGATATAGTAAAACATTCGAGTTTACAAAGATAGTCCCAAAAGATAGTCATCATTTGGAAATAAGTTTATTCTAATCCAAACGATGTTTTAAAGTGCATAAAATCCATGTGAGACGCGTCGTCATGCGACTCTATGATAAGTCCTTATGTATGCCATGTAGTATATCGCCTGAATCACCGAAAATACATTCTTAAAGTGTCAATACAAAGGTTGAGTGAGTTCATAGAGTTTATGAAAATGTTTATTACGACCAACACAAGTATAAGTTATGTATGACAAATCGTCACATGAAAATGATACAATTCTATAAGCGCACGACAATCGTTTAGGCGATCACGATGTTAGCCCAACAGAGTGTTTGCCAAACAACTCAAATTCGACATGAAATGAAATGCATCCGTTTGACCGAGTTAGGACCACCAACCCGGATGGAGGAGTCACCTCGCTCAATAGATCTATCCACTCACCTCGCTTCTTCCTAATTAACGGTTCGTGATTATGAAATGGGGACGTTCAATTGGCAATGAGGTAACTTAAACAATGTAAATGAATTTGAATATACTTGGGCTCGTAATAAAATGATGTGCAATGTATTCTCCCCCGTAGGTTTGAAATAATGTATAAACTTGAATAAAACGGGGCTATGAAAACTCACATGTTACAATGAATATGATGATATAATGGCAATACTGAAATGAGGTGAAATCTCTAACTGCAACCTATTATGAATGATATGATCTATTGTAAGTCATGAAACAATGTTGTGCATGCAAACACATATGATATCCATACCACTTGTACATTTTGAAAATAAAGTTTATCGTCGAAATATATGTTTATGACATCTTGTCAAGTTACAAAATACTTTACAAGTATATACGTTGAAACGACATCCTACGATAGTCGTTTAGTGATTTATCAAGAATTTATAGCTTTTAAATGCAAAATAATGTACTTTGATATTTCGTGAAAGTGACTAAGTAGCCTCGGAAAGCTAGTCGTAAAATAGTGAATATCGAGTGTTAGGAAACAAACTCAACGGTTTGGAAAGCTTGTAGCATTATCTCAAAGTCTTAGCCTTTAAAATTTCATCATAGAGTCTCGATCATGGAGAAAAACATAGGTAAAGTAGGCTACTTGTACCAAAAATATTGTTTAAGGGTAGTTTTCGGCAAAGTTTGAGTGACCGTATTTTACTCGTTACAACTCCGTTTGACGAACGGTTGGACATTTTGGAAAATAGGCTAGGTGAACTTACTTTTACTCGAAGACATCGTTTTCTCAAAAGTGTTCTATCGCTGTGTAAAACGACTCTCAACATAGTCACTTGCGTCAACCATTTGGACTAATAGAAAATATACAAGTTTTATTACTTGTGAAAATAATTCTGACAACCTTATTTAAACACGTGTAATTTAGTCGTTATAAGTCCGTTTTCTCGTTTTATATGTCCTTAGTTTCGTGTTAAAGTATACTAATATATTTTGATAAATCGACTCATTTAGATAACGCTTAAGACTCATTTTTACCCTTAAAAATCTGGACAGCATCTTTTTTTTCCGGAAAATATAGTTTTAAATCGTTAAACTTGAAAATAGCATAACTTCTTCGTTATAAATCCGTTTTAACCCGTTCAAGCGACCACGTTTCGTTTTGAAGTATATTTTCTGAATATCTAGCCCAAAATATTTTATCTCCTGTCGAAATTTCAGATTTCACAAATATGATCGAGACCCTATTTTAATGTTGTCGAAAATGATTTTTCTTGCGTAACACTTGTTTCAATCACTTCAAATCAACACCAAATCTATTCTAAACCTACCATACACCTTCTTAGGGTGTCATGGGTTCCTAAACATCATCAAAAATGATATGTTTCAAGGGAATAATTATATGATGATTTATACTAATTATAAGTACTAAAAACATTAAAAGTGGTATAAATACTCATATAACTTGCATGTTTTCTTTCAAGCATGATAAAATAACATAAGTATGAATATGAAAGATTATTAAAAATCATGAAATGCTTACTAGTATGATGATGAGGTTTATAGAACAAGATTTTTCCTAAATACTCTAGGTTTTTATTTCAAAACCCTTAAAAGAAAGTATACTAGAGTTGTAAAATAATTTGATCTTGCAAAAACTTTGTGTTCTTCCCCTTTTTCTTCCTTGGCCGGTTATACAAAAGAAATGGAGAGGATGATATATTTTTTTTTCACCTTTTGTTTAGTGTAGTATGTGTATGTCTTAGTATATAATTAAAAAAAAATACATTTGGCAAGTCTAGGAGGGTATGTGTATTGCCTAGTGAAGATTTTTATTGTAGAAATGTTGTGTCATCCCATTTTGGTCGACAAGGAGGAAGAAAAAGAAAAGGTGGTGAAATTTTAATATATTAATGTATAAATGGTTAAGTGTAGAAGGTATTTTGTATGTATAATTAAATATTTAGGGTAGCGTTAGCTAAAAATAAATTTTAACGGAACAAAATAAAATATATTGAAGTCATAAAAATTATAAAAATACATTTCTTATAAAAATTGAGTGAAATAATAATTATCGAGTAGTATTTACGAAAACCGTCAGAATATATATGTAACAATTTATATACAAAATAAATTGAAAACATCGAATAAACTAATAATATAATTTTATAGTCTTAAAATGAGTATAAAAATATATTAGGATTA
Organism: Chrysanthemum lavandulifolium; assembly: GCA_022545495.1. NCBI lineage: Eukaryota > Viridiplantae > Streptophyta > Magnoliopsida > Asterales > Asteraceae > Chrysanthemum > Chrysanthemum lavandulifolium. Next base: position 199,028,955 of record CM040238.1, read on the forward strand.
TTTTGGAAGTCTTGGGATCAAATATTTAAAATAAATGATTATGCGATAGCGTTTATTTAATAAGAAAATAAACGTTTAATGAAATATGCATATCCATGCATGAACTAATGTGATGATGATGTTACTAATGATGTGTAGACTAAATCTAGTCTATATGAAATGTCCTCAATGATTTTCATGAATTCGCAGCTAAACCCTTACGGTTACGCGAATTTGATACTCGTAAACCTAGTTTACGAAAAATGATGAATAGTGAATCATGAATAGTGATTTTTCTCCGGGAATGAATAGCGTTTCGTGAATAGTAAAATTTTGAAATAACCTTTCAAAATATCAAATCGACTTCGAAAACGATGAATAGTAAAATGATGAATAGTAAATTCCCGAGATGAATAGTACAAATTTCAAAGTTTGTAAAATGACCTGAAATTACGAGTTGTCATAATTTGTGTAGTGTTTTTATATGTAGAGTATTTATTTGTGTATTGTTTCCATTTAATTAAACAATAACAATAAAACATTAGACATTAAAACATTAAACAAGTACAACAACAAATGTTTTCAATATTACAACGAAATCTACTCCACATAAAGATTATTAATGTCATCTATAAGCTCGTAGAGTATTCCACTCGGCTGACATGCGTGATCAACTAGATTTCTTGCCAATTCCAGTGATGCCTCCAACGTCTTTATTCTCGCCTCCAACAAATTGTTTTGAGCCAATAGCATGTTGATCGTTTTATCTTTAGTTTAGCAGTTTGAGCAACTGCGTTGAAGAAGAGCTTGACCAAAGTACTTTTGTTGAAATATTTCCTTCCACATGAAGTATCGACACCCATAGTCTTGATCCACAGGTCATTACATGATGAAACAATTATAAAAATGTATTCTAAACAAACAAGTTATTGATATATTTACGTAAATAAGCAAACGTTTAATTATTTACCTTTGACAAAGGACATGCATAATACTTGGACCACAAGTTTTGGGCTTGTGGGATGTTCTTTCAATTATAAAACCACGCCGACAACGACACAAGAAAGGATTTTCTTGTTGCATCCGCCAAAAGAATTTGTATAATTATTCACAACATAAATCGAATATTATGGTTCACAAAATTAGAAGCTTGAATACATAAATAACCAATCTTGTTATAGATTAATAGTTGATACTTGGTTACAAAATCACAATATAACTAGAAACTAAGATCAATCACGCTTGGGCGTAGTCGCCCAATGATGTTGCCATCCGTCCCACACGAGACTCTAACTCAAATCGTCTCCTCAATCCGGCAATCTCGCTCGTGCTCGTCAGCGAGAGCAGTTGTAACAAAAGATGAGGAAGAACCGGAGGACGGTGTATAAAATTGTCCTCATCATGGCGGAGATATAGCCGGAGAGGAGGCACATAAGATGGAGAAGAAGGCACATAATCTGGACTCTCAACACGGCGGGTGTGTTGTTGACACAATGAATTTACCTTCGTAGGCCTTTCATAATCGGACACTTAGGCCTTTCGACTTCTTCTTTGCATGCTAATTTAAGTTGGTATTCCAAAGAATGCTTCAAACAATTTACCTTCGTGGGAGGCAAATGTTGCGATCGTTTGACATTTGAGCTACCACCGGTTAACCAATTCAAGATCCGAGAAGATTATGGGATCAATCGGATTGATGTTCACATGCATTGGAGTTGATTTCATAGTCTGTTTGGCGGTGTAAGAGATTCGGATAGAGTTGTTTGGTGAACATCTCCTTTGTAATTCCGGAACGATGTCATGAAGGTACTTGTGAGTGTATCCTTTGATCATCTCGTCGATTTTCCTCGAAGATCATCTTTCATGAGCTTCGGACATACTCCTTTCAACTTTCATCTCGTCATTCTCGTCATGAAGGTATCATGCACGATCGAGAAGAAAATTCACTTCTTGTAAAGCACGTCTTTCTTTCGACTGTTTGATGCCTTTAACGATTCGTGTCTTAGTTTGAGAAATCCAAGAGGCGCTTGGCTTCTTCACCGATCCGGATGTGGATCCGGTTGTTCTTTTTGATGGTGGTGGTGAAGAGTGAGAAGAGTGAGAAGATGAATCTGATGATGATGAGATGTGAGGAGATTCGGGGTCCTTAGGAGGTTTAGAAGTTTTCTCCTTGGAACGAGTTGGACTGTCTAGAAGAAATTGATCATAGTTCACTTCGTCATCTTTTTCGCTTTTAGCTTTTTCTTCACTGAATCCTAGCTTCTTCATCCGCTTTAGCTTGAGCCGCAGCTTCTTCATCGCCTCTATCTTTCTCGACTTCTCGATTCCGGTTCCTCAATGTCATGCTCAATAGACTCCTCCTGTTGCTTTTGTTGTTGCTCGAGAGTCGTGGCACCGTTCTCTTATCGGGTCGATTAACCGCATCGGAATTGGTGTGGATTGAACATCACCACTTGACCCTCGGGGCCACCCATTTGATCTTTAGCAAATTCTTTACGCAACGTGTTGGAGTCTAACAATTTGAACTTCCTTCTGTACTTAGTGTCCAGAGGCTCTTCATCTGATTCTTCTTCTTTTTGTTGCTCAATTATTGGAGTCTTCCCTTTGCTTATATCTGCCGGTGGACCGGGAGGTTTTGCTCTTGAAGGAGGTGCCTCGATTGCGATTCGAGTAGAAGACCTCTTCGTCGATTGTGTATCTTGAGCTTTCGCCACTAGATTTCTTGGCGATTCGAGGCTTTGCACGGAATGGGAACAACTTCCTTAGAAGGAACAATCCTTTTCGTGGAGGATTCTCTTGGGAACTTCCTCGACTCTCGGTTCTTGCGAAGACTCCTGACTCCTCTCTTCTTGGTTCTCCTTGCGGGTGTACGGAAGATTTTTCATCGAGAAAGCCAACTTTGTTCTCTTTACGACTACCATATATCTTTTATAAGAGTAGAGTTGTTTGAGTTCATCCGAGAGAAGGAGATCCGAACACAACGACCTTGTTTCTTGGTAGTTGACTCCTTAAACCGATTGTTAGAGTGGGTTCGGACAACATGTCAAGATTTTCGGGGTCATTGATTCTCTTGGGGATATCGTAATTGAGTCCAAGAGCTCTTTGGATCAACAGTTTAGTGTATCGATGCACAAGAAACCGTCAAGTTCTCTCACGCAAGCGTAAGAAAACCTAAAACAACTTAAGCACGAAATCAATGAAGATCGAGGAGTACAATGTTTCCCGGTCGTTATGTCCCAAATGAGCTATGCAATGGATTATCTCACGAATAGTGATCGAGGAATTTGAACGGAAAAGGATTGGATATGATATTAACTACGAAAAAGCCAACAAATAAAAACGGCTTAAATGCAAATTAAAGAAAATTAAAAGATAAAACCTATTAAATAAACGCTATCACTATATTTAAAGTGATGAACGTTTAAAACCTAAAACGACGTTTAAATTAAAATAACGTAAACGCACAAAATAAAAAGTGAAATCTAAGATATAAAAGTCCTAAAAATATGAAAATACATTTTACAAACCTAATGATAAAAGAAACTTTTTGAAAAGAAAATTATTTTTATAACTATTTAATTAATTATTATTAATTAAAACTATTTTTAACTAATTAATAATAACCTAAAATGAAAGAAAATAGGAAATAAAGCTTGAAAAATAAAATTATGAAATGGAAAAGTCTAAAATATCAAACTAGAATTTTAAAAACTATTTTTGTATTTTTCTGGTTATTTTTCTATTTTCTATGGATTTTAAACTATTAAAAACTAATTAAATTACTAAAAATTACCAAATGAACTATGAAAAATCTGGAAAATTACTTTTTGGCTTTTTATATTTATCTAAACTTAAGAAAATTGAAAATTATTTTTTGAACCTTTTCTAATTTTTGTATTAAAGGCTATTTAAAATGATTAAAAACTAATTTAAATTAGGAAAAATAGCAAAACAACTTGGAAAAATCTGAAAATTTCAGGAAAAGTCTAAAATAATATTAGGAATATAAGAAAATGAGAAAACAAGTGCTTGTGTGGAGGATTTAGGATCGATGTGGAAGTGCTTATTAATAAGCACTAGAATAAGCCAAAAGCTCACCAAAAGCTACCACACTGAATAAGAAGCTATAATAAGCTAAATTAACTAAAATGCAATGAGTATCAACAAGCTAGACCAACGTAATCACAATCTAGATCAAATTTGATGTTTTAAGATGCTTGAGTCTAAAAGCAGATCTCGGGTGCTAACTTTAAGCACTAACCACAAGCTTAGCAATAAGCTCAAACCGAAAACTTTGATTTGGAACTTGGAGAGGACCTGGGTGAGATCACTTAACCCAAAATTAGACCATGAGGAGCTCTTTTGAGCTCAGTGCACTATCTGCACAACGAGAAAAATCTCAGATAATCGAGGAGCAGTGTGCAGGGAATAAGTCCTCGAAAAGGAGCTTGTTTGAAGCTTATACCATATTTGTAAAATTCACAAAATGCTAATAATTAGAAGGACCAGTTGAAGTTTCTAAAGCAACAAATTTCACTGATTAAGACCCAAAAATGAATCCTATAAAAATCCTTGTAAATGGGCTCAAAACAGATATGTCACTTTTGACTTTTGAAGTAAAACTGAAAGTTTGACTTTCATGAATTTTGAACTTGATTTCTACACTGATATTGATGTTATAAGGTGTAACAAATGTAATGCAAACAATATTGATGATATCTTAACACAAAATAGTAATCTGCTAAGCTAAATTCTCAACAGTGATCAGTGGTGATAGATTAAGGTGAAAATTTGACTTTTGTGGGTTTGCAGACCAAGACTATGACTCAAATGAGTTTAATTAGAGCTAATACACCTGAACCAACAGACTTCTAGCACTGAACAAGCCTCAAGGCAATTTAAACTACAAATCCAAACACTCCCTTAACTAACTGTTATGCAATAAAAATTGATCAAAACATTTATCCAACTTATATTAATGATCAATCTACATTCTACTAACCTAATTACTGCTAATAAAATAGATTGGAACTAGAATTGACTACAAAATCAGAAAAAGCAAAGAAACTTGAAATATCACTTACAAGAGTCCCTTAGCTGCTATAGCTTTGCATATTGAGAACCAAGGACCTCTAACCTAATACAGACCAACCCTTAGCTTCCATCTCAACCCATTCCATGCCTGCAACAACCCATTACCATTTCCATAGCTATTTGAGCCACCAGTTGACTTTTGTTGACCAGAGTACAAAGTGAATTGGAACTTAACAATAAGCTTATAAAAAGCTATAAAAAGCTTATCTAAGCTTATATAAACTGATAAACAAGCTTATTGAAGCTTGGGTTTATGAAATGGAATTTGGAATTTTAACAGTAAGCAAATAAAGATGAAATACCATGAAACTTGGAATTAATGCTTGAAACTTAATCAAACTGATAATATAACTTTAGTTTAGTAATTAAAAACAAAAGGTTACAGCTTTTTGAAGAAAACTAAGACATTATTATTAAAAACGACATAAGAGTAAATTACAACTAAAAATTCTACACTTTTCCTTCTTCTCTTTGCTTTCTTTTTATATCTCAGCTCATTCTCTTTCTTCTCTGATTCTTTCCCACCATTCCTAGCCCTTGGATGACTTTGATTTAATCTCCACCATTCAAACTTGATTTTGGCGCCAAAATGATTGTCTGCCAATTGGAGGTTGAGTGAGAGGGGGGGGATGTAATTAATGGACCTTGGAAGTTAGTTGTGGAGTGGGGAACATGTTTGAGTGATTGGAGGGAGGGGATGGGGTTGAGCTAGTCATAGGAAGCAATTGATAGAGAGACTTTTCATGGTGATGGTTTTGACCGTGGTTTGACCAACAAAGTATTAATAATGCAAAGGGTCCAAAATGATAATGACAGGGTCAAAATGAGATGGCAGGGTCAAAATGAGTTAAATGGTTTAATAATCCAAGGACTAAAGGTGTAAATCTCGAAATTGCAAGGACTTGAACTGCCAATCTTGCAAAGATGTTCCAAGGACTTAAAGTGACAATCTTCAAAAGTACAGGACCAATGTTGCCATTTTCACATTTTCCGTGGACCAATTTCGCCAATTTTGAAAGTTGAAGGACCATTTTGTAATTTTCTCAAACTTTGTATATTTTTCACCAAAGGACTTATTTTGACAACTTTTGATTTTAAAAGGACCTTTGGTGACTTTTGCTTTGAAATTATGGCTCGTGGACTATTTTTGACAATTTATGAAACTTGGGGATCAAACCGCAATTTTGCAAATTTGATATGTTTTTCATCCGATTTTGATATTTTTGAATTTGAAACACATAAAACACCGATTTGTGATATTTTGATCATTTTGATGTGTTTCGAGTGTTTTCGATGAATTTGCGCTTATTTTGTACAAAATGATGAGTATTTACACACTCATCAATCCCCACATCGAGATATTGCTAGTCCCTAGCAATGATTTGAGAAAACATAATGGATTTTAAACTCTTTACCAAAAGCCATTACTTCGGAGTAGCCAAATGTTTCAGTTCAAGTAAGAACCATGGTACACCGATAACCATGTGATTTTGAGCAAACCACCGCCTTTCAACGGATTTGATTTTGTCTTTACCGTGCCGCACCTTCGGACTAGCCAACTCTTAGATAAATTATCAACATTATCTTTGGTGAGTGATTACCAATTATGGATTTTCCATCGCCTTTACCACAAGCCATAATCTTGGGCTAGCCAACTCTTCACTTTTTAGGATATGGTGAGTTGAGAACCATACAATTTTGGGCAAATTGCAAGCCATATAAACGGATTTGATATATCTTTACCAAGAGCCGTTTGCTCTGGATTAGCTAATCCTTTTGTCTTACGTACATGGCGGATCGATAACCAAATGAGAAAGTGTAAAACACTTACTCCAAAAAAATTTTGGCCAAAAACGGGAATTGGTATAATTACATGATAAAATTCGTGAGAATCCCCACACTTAGAAATGAATATTGCCCTCAATATTCAAAGTACCGCGGTTATGCCGAAACAAAGAACGAAAAGGGAAATACTACGGCCATTATTTAGAAAGAGGATTTTTTTTTTTTTTTTTTTTTTTTTTTTTTGAAACATGGGCAACCCCCACACTAGGGTGGTAGAAAGAGGTGAGAGACGGTATATGGGTGAAAACCCATGGCATGCTATCGTTTTTGATTACCGAGTCGCTAGCTTGACTCGACCCCGTATTCATTTGTTCATGGGAAAGTAACGTGAAAACCAATCTCGATCGGACTTTCGCTCACAATGTTAATGAACATATGAACATCGAAAGTTCCACACCGACGAGATATAACCTCGGTATTGTTAATAGTAGAAACTATAAAGGATGATACGGGGTCAAAGATGGTGTCCTCATTCCCGAAAGAGAAAAGGGAAAGAGCAACCACACCATCTCGTGAAGAATGGAATAAAGACGCACATGAGAATGCAAGTCCATTCCTCACAGAGAAAGCAAATCACCGCTTTGACATCTTTAAGCTTAAACTTGAAGCTTAGATGGTGATTGTCAAGAAGATGTCCGGGAGGAGGGTGGAAATGGTTCTTCAATCAACAAACTTTCCGTAAAAGGATGTCTCCTCCGGATCAAGGTAAGTGTTATCAATTCCCATTGGAATTGACTCATCACTAAGAAAGGCATCGACTTCATTCCAAAGTTGTCATCTTCCTCATCGAGAGAAGGAAGGGATGGAAGAGTCGGAATAAGACTAGAAGATGATGGATCATTTTGAGCAATTCATCAATGGGTAAGATGTCTCCCATTGGATCACAAACATCATCATCCAACTCGGATGAAATCAAGAGAGTTTGGTTTCATCCACGACTTAACAATCTCGATGCGACAAACCGATGCCGGAGGTGGGACAAGTGGTGTGCTCTTAGAGCTAGCGCTTCACCACTCCGGATGAAGTCTCCGATTCTAGATCATCGTCATCATCAAGAACACTCTTGACTTCCCCGGTACAGCTTTCAAACCATTTGCTTGAACCAGGGTAATTTTCAAAGCTTTGAGCTCAAGACGCTTTTGGTGAACACTCTTAACCGTGAAATTTGAGAGTGTTGCATTGATTCTTTCGATTTTTGATCAATTTTGGCAACACTCTTTTGTATAGAGGTTTGGAGTTCGGTTGATATTTAACGTGAGCTCTTCGTTGTCAACCCGTATGGTCAACTCTTCCGCAAACACATCGATCGAGCACGACTGCTCTCAAGAAAGCTCTCCCAAGATAAGGGAACTCTAGGATCCGCATCGAAGTCTACTACAACAAAGTCAAGATGAAAGTGAAACTTTCCCACTTTCATCACGACATCCTCGGCTATCCCAGTGGACGAGTTACAGTGACGATCCGCTAGCTCGAGTGTCATACGAGTGGATGAAAGTTCGTGAAGAGACGCTTTCTTCCATACCGAGAGTGGCATGAGGTTAATGCTAGCGCCAAGATCGCCAAGGCGAGCATTGAAACATCCCCAAGAAATCACACGGATTAAGAACCGCCGTGGTCTTCAAGCTTTTCGGAAGCTTATTAAGAATGGTCACGAGCATTGCTCATTTAGAGGAGTTTTCGCCATCTCGATAGCTTGTCTTTGTTGGTGAGTAAGCCTTTAAGCGTGGATGCAAATTTAGGCATTAGAACGAGAGCATCAACGGCTTATATCAAAGTGAAGCTCATTGAAGATTTGGAAAAACTTTTCCATCCTCTTTGTTTTTGTCTTTTGCTTCTCATCATTCATTCTTGATGGGTAAGGAAGTCGACTAGACTTTTGAGCGGGATGGAAGTGTTTTCGCTCAAGATTTTTCTTCGAACATCGGGTTCCGGACTTAAAGCTTGACTACCGGGTGGGACGTGCGGTACTTCGGGGCTTGAATAATGCACCTTGTCCGTTGTCTCCTTGGTAACTTGACTAAATGCCACGGAGGAGGGGCATTGGAGTCGAGGTCCATTGTGCGCCTTACCACTACGAGTGGTGACGGCTTTCAACTCGGCATTTGGATTGGGAATAGTATTGCTTGGGAGTCCTCCGTAAGATGGTGAAGCTTTGTTCATATTCATGTTCATGAAACCGCTCATCATATTCTTTAACTCATTTGTCTCGCCGAGACAATGTGGTATCAATTTCCTTTTAGCTCACCTCTCATGTTATTGATCCGAGTTTGCATTGATCGCATGTTTGCCTCGACCATTTTCATGAAGTCATTTGGCATGGGAGCTTGAGGAGGTGGTTGATAACTTTGATGATTAGGAGCTTGATATGGTTGAGGTTGGTTGAAATTGTTCCGCTTTGATTGAAATTTGGAGGGTTATTGAAATTTTGTCCTTGATTCGGAACAAAGCGATTTTGATTTCCATGGTTTTGATTGCCATGGTTTTGCACGGAGGAAAACCGGTGGTGTCATACCGCTAGGTGCACGGTAGTGAGGATCACTGTGGTCGGTATTGATTGTGGTTTACCAAGCTACGGAGCTTGGTAAAAGGAAGCATCGGTTGCTTGACAATCATAATACGCATGTGGACCACTACAAGTTTCACACACCTTGTTTACGGCTTTGATCGGTTCGGCTTATGAATTTCGCTTTTGATTTCCTTTACCTCTTTATCATACAATGGATGATGTCCGTTAGAGCAATATATCGAGTCGCTAACTCGGAAGAGTTACCGGATGAAGAAGCGGAGTGTTCGAACATTGACTTTGTTGCGAGAAAAAGGAACTTTGATTTACTCGCAAATTTCAAGCACATCTTTAGGTTTACGATTCAAGATATTGCCACCGCGGATGCGCTCAAAGAATCTTGATCATTACCGCTCAACCCATTGTAAAAGATATTAACTTGTTGAAGCTCCGTGAATTCATGATGGGGCATTTCGAGGAGATCTTTGAATCTCTCCCATGCCTCTCCAAAATTTTCATCGAAATTTTGACGAAATCCGAAATTTCATTTTAAGATTAGTCGCCTTTGATGGAGGAAAGAAATAATTGACAAACTTTTGGACAAGATCCTCCCAAGTTTCGATGGATCGAGGGGTTCTTTTCCACCAAACTCGGCCGCCCCGCAAGTGAGAACGGAAATAGCATCAATTTGATCACCCGTGGCACATCTTTGTAATTGAGAGTTGATGTCAAATGGTTGAACCAACGGATGTGTGCATACGGGTCTTCTCGATCGCACCCGCGAATTGATTCGTAGACACAAGTTGATTAAATGTGTCTTCAATTCAAGTGATCGAATTGATTACCGGTAAGACGATGGCATCTCCATAACCCTCGGTGGGTGCCTGAGCATTTCGCCATAGTACGCTCGTTCGCCATGGTGTTGTTCGAAATAGTACGAATCTCGGTTCGACTATTTGGGCAAGACGCCACGAGAACGCTCTTCTTGAATTTCGCTAGATCACGCAAAGGACTCAATGATCTAGAAGAACGAAAAGCATGCACTAGAGTTAACTCTAAGGACTCTCGAGTTAAGGAGAGAAATGGAATTATGAAAATATTTCGATGAGAATGAGAATTATGAAGACGGTTTGTAAAAATCGGTGAGAAGAATCTTTATGGGTTTTCGGTTCAAACGTCGATATCACAACAAAATCAATTAACACAAAATCGAGGCAAAACAACAAAGAACTTAACCAATAATCCAAGATGAATGGCTTTTTGAAAAAGGTACACCAATCACAAGGACACAAAGGCAAGTTTTATATCTTTAGTTCGAACTTATTATGGTCGCACCCCAGCTAGGTAGTGCACCGCCTTGGTTTTCGTGGTAATCTTTTAAGTTGTTAATTATTAAGAAAACGACGATTCTTTTGTATTTTTATTTTTGATACATATATAGAAACAAAAGAAAATATTTTTGTGTTTTATACGCTTTTGGATGTTTTGGGTTTTGGATTTTTAGAAGAAAATATGGATATATATATATACAAAGATGGATGATATAAACAATGAGTGAGGATTCAAACAACTAATGCTAAAACGGAGATAAATCAAGACAACTCCCGGCAATGGCGCTAAAAATTTGATCGGCAAGAAACAACAAGTCTCTCACGCAAGCGTAAAACCTAAAACAGCTCAAACACGAAATCAATGAAGATCGAGGAGTACAATGTTTCCCGGTCGTTATGTCCCAAATGAGCTATGCAATGGATTATCTCACGAATAGTGATCGAGGAATTTGAACGGAAAAGGATTTGGATATGATATTAACTACGTAAAAGCCAACAAATAAAAACGGCTTAAATGCAAATTAAAGAAAATTAAAAGATAAAACCTATTAAATAAACGCTATCACTATATTTAAAGTGATGAACGTTTAAAACCTAAAACGACGTTTAAATTAAAATACGTAAACGCACAAAATAAAAAGTGAAATCTAAGAATAAAAGTCCTAAAAATATGAAAATACATTTTACAAACCTAATGATAAAAGAAACTTTTAGAAAAAGAAAATTATTTTTATAACTATTTAATTAATTATTATTAATTAAAACTATTTTTAACTAATTAATAATAACCTAAAATGGAAGAAAATAGGAAATAAAGCTTGAAAAATAAAATTATGAAATGGAAAAGTCTAAAATATCAAACTAGAATTTTCAAAACTATTTTTGTATTTTTCTCGACTATTTTCTATTTTCTATGGATTTTAAACTATTTAAAACTAATTAAATTACTAAAATTACCAAATGAACTATGAAAATCTGGAAAATTACTTTTTGGCTTTTTATATTTATCTAAACTTAAGAAAATTGAAAATTATTTTTTGAACCTTTTTCTAATTTTTGTATTAAAGGCTATTTAAAATGATTAAAACTAATTTAAATTAGGAAAAATAGCAAAACAACTTGTAAAAATCTGAAAATTTCAGGAAAAATCTAAAATAATATTAGGAATATAAGAAAATGAGAAAACAAGTGCTTGTGTGGAGGATTTAGGATCGATGTGGAAGTGCTTATTAATAAGCACTAGAATAAGCCAAAAGCTCACCAAAAGCTACCACACTGAATAAGAAGCTATAATAAGCTAAATTAACTAAAATGCAATGAGTATCAACAAGCTAGACCAACGTAATCACAATCTAGATCAAATTTGATGTTTTAAGATTTTGAGTCTAAAAGATCTAGGTGCTAACTTTAAGCACTAGCACAAGCTTAGCAATAAGCTCAAACCGAAAACTTTGATTTGGAACTTGAAGAGGACCTGGGTGAGATCACTTATGCCAAAATTCAGGCCATGAGGAGCTCTTTTGAGCTCTGTGCACTATCTGCACAATTTCGAGAAAAATCTCAAGAATCACGACAGCAGTGCAGGGGAATAAGTCCTCGTTAAGGAGCTTGTTTGAAGCTTATACCAAATTTGTAAAAATTCAAAAAAAATGCTAATAAGTAGAAGGACCAGGTGAAGTTTCTAAAGCAACAAATTTCACTTGATTAAGACCCAAAAATGAATCAATGAAAATCCTTGTAAATGGGCTCAAAACACATTTTGCTATTTTCGACTTTTGAAGAAATGACAAAGTTTGACTTTCATGAATTTTGAACTTGATTTCTACACGATATTGATGTTATAAGGTGTAACAAATGTAATGCAAACAATATTGATGATATCTTAACACAAAATAGTAATCTGCTAAGCTAAATTCTCAACAGTGATCAGTGGTGATAGATTAAGGTGAAAATTTGACTTTTGTGGGTTTGCACACCAAGACTATGACTCAAATGAGTTTAATTAGAGCTAATACACCTGAACCAACAGACTTCTAGCACTGAACAAGCCTCAAGGCAATTTAAACTACAAATCCAAACACTCCCTTAACTAACTGTTATGCAATAAAAATTGATCAAAACATTTATCCAACTTATATTAATGATCAATCTACATTCTACTAACCTAATTACTGCTAATAAAATAGATTGGAACTAGAATTGACTACAAAATCAGAAAAAGCAAAGAAACTTGAAATATCACTTACAAGAGTCCCTTAGCTGCTATAGCTTTGCATATTGAGAACCAAGGACCTCTAACCTAATATGCACTCAACCCTTAGCTTCCATTTCAACCCATTCCATGCCCGCAACAACCCATTACCATTTCCATAGCTATTTGAGCCACCAGTTGACTTTTGTTGACCAATACAAAATGAATGAAACTTAACAATAAAACTTATAAAAGCTATAAAAAAGCTTATCTAAGCTTATATAAACTTGATAAACAAGCTTATTGAAGCTTGGGTTTATGAAATGGAATTTGGAATTTTAACAAGAAGCAAATAAAGATGAAATGATAATGAAACTTGGAATTAATGCTTGAAACTTAATCAAATTAATAATATAACTTTAGTTTAGTAATTAAAAACAAAAGGTTACACTTTTTGAAGAAAACTAAGACATTATTATTAAAACGACGACATAAGAGTAAATTACAACTAAAATTCTACACTTTTCCTTCTTCTTTGCTTTCTTTTATATCCACTCATTCTCTTTCTTCTCGATTCTTTCCCACCATTCCTAGCCCTTGGATGACTTTGATTTAATCTCCACCATTCAAACTTGATTTTGGCGCCAAAATGATTGTCCGCCAATTGGGGTTGAGTGAGAGGGGGGGGTAATTAAATGACCTTGGAAGTTAGTTGTGGAGTGGGGAACATGTTTGAGTGATTGGAGAGGAGGGATGGGGTTGAGCTAGTCATAGCAAAGCGATTGATAGAGGAGACTTTTCATGGGTGATGGTTTTGACCGTGGTTTGACCAACAATATTAATAATGCAAAGGGTCCAAAATGATAATGACAGGGTCAAAATGAGATGGCAGGGTCAAAATGAGTTAAATGGTTTAATAATCCAAGGACTAAAGGTGTAAATCTCGAAATTGCAAGGACTTGAACCGCAATCTTGCAAAGATGTTCCAAGGACTTAAAGTGACAATCTTCAAAAGTACAGGACCAATGTTGCCATTTTCACATTTTCCGGGACCAATTTCGCCAATTTTGAAAGTCAAGGACCATTTTGTAAATTTCTCAAACTTTGTATATTTTTCACCAAAGGACTTATTTTGACAACTTTTGATTTTAAAAGGACCTTTGGTGACTTTTGCTTTTGAAATTATGGCTCGTGGACTATTTTTGACAATTTATGAAACTTGGGGACTAAAACGCAATTTTGCAAATTTGATATGTTTTTCATCCGATTTTGATATTTTTGCATTTGAAACACATAAAACACCGATTTGTGATATTTTGATCATTTTGATGTGTTTCGAGTGTTTTCGGATGAATTTGCGCTTATTTTGTACAAAATGATGAGTATTTAGACACTCATCTTGCTTGTGATTGAGCGTCACCGACACATCATTTGACCTTTGATCCTCTGCATTGTATTCCGAATTGATGTATGTAGATCTCCCAGACGATGGCGAGTTGGTGAGCATGTTCGATAGGGATGATTCTTCGAATATCCACCGCAATGAGACAAGAAGATTCCGAGCATGTGAGAGTTTCAAAGTCAACTCGAGATTGTTCTTTCCAATCTTCATTGGATAGCCATGCGGGAAAATATCGACAATGGTGAGAACGTTTGGTGCATCCACATTCATTTGAGCTTCCATGTCGTGATCTCAAAACACATTTAGCCAAAAGAACCAACATATCGAAGACATTATGTTAGTCAATGATGGTTTTATTATCTAATTATTGAATGTGCAATGTCAATAATTGTTCAATAGTCCAATGACGCCGTGATAAGTTTCATGAGTTAGTTAACTTTAAGTTTTAAAGTTTATGTTATCACTTATTTAACACAACATATTAAACGTTTAAGCTTATTAGTGACATTATTGGTTTCGTGACGTTATGATTTATTTATTTACAAGTTTGCACGCCGTAACAATTCATAATGAAGGTTTGATCAAGGCTTAGGCGTAGAAATGGTAGCTTATGCGTAAGCGGAGAGGTATACGCGTGAGACGCAAGCTTATGCGTGGGATCCCGCTTCGCGTAAGAAATATTACGCGTGGAACAAGGGACCTTATGCGTAAAGCTTACGGCGTATATAAAACCTTACGGCGTAAGGCTTACTCGTGAAGTAGACCTTATGCGTGGAGGTCATTGTTCACGCATATCCTTCACGTGATACGCGTAGTCCCATATGTAGAACCTTACGCGTGGCGACTCGCGTAAGATTACTCTTCACGATAACTCTCACGCGTAAGGTGATCCTTATCGTGGTTTGCTAGTAACCTTGATTCTAATTTCGGGTTTGCTACACGTAAAATCGTAATCAAGGTTAGATTACTCTTACGCATAACTCTTATAATGCATCATGTAGAACCAAAGTTTACGCGTAGAAAGTCTTACTGTTTAAGAGAAATCTAGCCATAGGATTTGCACCAAAGTTTTTCTAGTAAGTCTAGGAAGCCTATAGAGTTGTTTTATCCAAGTTTTAACATCAAACATGTCATGAATAAAAAATACCCAAACCGTATGAACATAAACCCTAAATTTCAATTCTTTTGCTTTTGATGTTTCTGGGCAAGTTCTAAGCATTGATATAGTCAATTCATCACATAAACAACATATTATAAGCAACTAATCATCCAGAAACGTTCACACAAGAAAACACCCAAATCACGCATAAACCCTAGTTTTCCAGATTCAATCAATTCGTGTTTCTGGGTAAGTTTTGAAGATAAAAATGGTATCATTGATGTTTTAAAAACGTTTTGACACAATCTTTTTAACCACAAACACACACCAATGATTAAGTGTTCTTACACTTACGCGTAGAACACAAAAATCACAATATCTCAAGATTTAACCGTTTGATTTATGAAAAATTCAAAACCATTGTTTAAAAACTTGTTATAAACACGAAATCACTTACAGATTGATGATCCAAAACACAGATTTGTGGAACGATTGTTGTGCGTAGGATTAGTTAGGTGTGTGTAATAAATGTAAAGAGTTAATGTTAGGTGGAGGAGTTTTATTTAAAGTAACTTTAAGCTTTTGGCAGTTTTAGTCCCTCCACCTTTTCCATTTTCATCCAATGCCTTTTAACTTCCATTTTGGTTACCAAACGAAAGATTTTAAGAAAGAAACTTGACGACACTCCCCTCGACTTAAGAAATAATGAAAGGTTATAAATTTTAGTCGAGGAGTGTCGGTTGAACCGTAAATGTGACCACCATTTTAAAGAAACAACCGGGATAGTATAACATGCAAGTACACGCTTATTTTGAAGCAGTTAAGTATTTATTTTCTCCCTCAACACTTGATCGGAAAAATCTTGAGTTTGAAAGAGTAGAGTGTTGACGGAAGAAATGTACTTGCCATGTTGAAAGAAAATAGATAGAAGAATATTTTTGAGTTTTATCGATTTTCTATTTTGTATTTTGTTTTTGAAAATTATTTACAAAAGAGATTTTGGTGTTTGATGGTTTTAAAGATGCTTTTAAGAGTTCATCCAATTCCTCTTGAGTCAAACACCGCATACCAATCCGGTGGACAAACTCATTAAACCTAGCGGGAGGCAAGGCTTTGGTGAGTAGATCCGCCAATTGGTATTCTGCACCCATGAAGTATAATTCAACTGTACCATGTTCCACATGGTCCTTGATGAAATGATAGCGAAGATCGATGTGCTTTGATTTGAGTGCTAAGCGGGTTGCGAGATCGCAATGGCACTCGATTGTCGCAATACATCGGAATTTTGTCAAATACGTAACCATAGTCTTTGAGTTGTGTTCGCATCCGGATGACTTGAGCACAACACCGACATGGCTACATATTACCGCTTTGGTTGATGACGATGTACAATCCACCGCTTCTTCGATTGCGGGACACCGCCTATCACCAAGAAATTGTAGTGCTCACGAAGTACTTTTTCGTGAATCTAAACATCTGCGTGATCGGCATCGAAAAAGCGATTAGTTCAAAGCCGAATCCTTCTGATACCGGATCCCCAAGTTAATGGTTCCTTGATGTATCGGAGGATTCTTTTAGCCTCGAGAGAGGTGGGTTTCGATTAGTCTTGACGATAACGGAGCGAGATAAGCAGCAAAGACAATGTCGGGCTGCTAGTCGTTAGATACATGAGAGACCCAATAATACTTGGTATTTGGTAGGGTCCACTAATTTCCCATGTAAATCGGCGTCTAGCTTCTTGGTATGAGTCATTGGTGTGGCATAAGCGTCATGAGGTTTTCATTCCAAATTTGTTTAACAATTCAAGGGCATATTTGGATCGACTCAAGAAAATACCACGGGGTGATTGATGAACTTGCGATCCGAGAAAGAACGTAAGTTCACCCATCATGGACATTTCAAAATTTTTCTTCATTAGTTTTGCAAAAGCGATTGAGTACTTTTATGTGTAGACCCAAAATAATGTCATCCACGTAAATTTGAACAATTAAGATATGTGCCCGTGATATTGTATGAAAAGAGTAGGGTCGACCGAACCTTTGGTGAAATTATTGGCAATGAGGAAAGATGATAGCTTATCGTACCATGCCCGAGGAGCTTGTTTGAGACCATAAAGAGCTTTATTCGGTTTGTAGACATGGTTCGGGAACTCGGGATCAACGAATCCTTCCGGTTGGTCGACATAAACCGTTTCTTTAAGTTGTCCGTTGAGAAACGCAGTTTGACATCCATCCGAAGACCGTCATATTCATATGAGCATGAACGAGAAATATCCGAGCGACCTCAAGATGAGCAACCGAGCAAATGATTCTTCAAAGTCAATACCTCTTCCTCGTCGATAACCCTTAGCCACCGGACGTGACTTGTTTCGATTCGTTCCCTTCAACATCCAATTTGTTTTTCCAAATTCATTTGAGACCAATGACGTAGACCCTGTTGGTCTTTCAACCGCCTCATACTTCAAGACGTTTGAATTGGTTGAGTTCTTCTTGCATAGATTCAATCCAATTGTCTTTTGTCATTGCGTCTTAAATGTTTTAGGCTCGATTAGCGACAGGTGAGTGCATAAATGCAATGTTCACCATCTGTGTGAAGACGTTGTCTCGTAACGATCGGTTGATTCGGGTTGCCAATAATATTTGCCGAGGATGGTCTTTTGTCCATCGATGTGTAGATGGTTGATGTTGGTATACATTGTGCGATTCGAGGATTCAAATGGTTTGTTGATGATTCCGCGACATCGGTGCGTAGCTTTCATTAGCAAACGGGTTAAAGAACGCATTTGGATCAAAATCTGCAGCGGGGTACTTCATTAAGAACATCATCGGTAGGTTCATCATTGTTGGAAGCGGTTTGTTCAACTGTTGTGGTGGAGTCAATGGTGGTGCTTCTTCAACAAGAGTTGTTGTAGCGGTGTATCGGTATAAGAGTAGTATCGGTTGAGCGGTGAAACAATGGATACACAGAGCACATTCATCAATATCGCCACCGAACAACGGAGCAAATAACCTTTCCATTTGTTGACGAGTGAGTGGGGTCTTTGTTCGGTGATGATGGGTTTAGAGGAAATTTAAGCGGTTGTGACCGGGTTCCAAGTCATTATACTTAGAAGCCATTTCCGTAAGTTCATCAAAATGAGCATGAATCGTTTCCATAACTTTGCTTTGTCTGACGATTCGGATCCGGTAACCTTTAGAATTCTCACAATATCCAATAAAGACTCAATGTCGACTTTGGCTTTGAGCTTTCCAAAATCATCACGATCATTATTCGGATAGCAAAGGGATCCAAATACATGAAAGTGTTTGAGATTCGGTTTATGGTTGTGGAGAAGCTCAAAAGATGTTTTGTTGTTGCGTTTAGTAATCATAGAACGATTTTGAGTATAGCATGCAGTAGATACAACTTCTTCCCATAAGTAATCTGGAAGTTTAGCATTGATTAACATTGTTCTTGCAACTTCCACTAATGTTCGGTTTCGTCTTTCAACAACTCCGTTTTGTTCGGTGTACGTGCAATAGATGTCGATCTTTGAATTCCCACTTTCTCATAAAATTCACGAAGAGTTTGGTTAACAAATTCGGTTCCTTTGTCTGCTTACGATTTGTCGACGATGTTGCGGGCTGAACACATATTTTCGTGAGAAGGTGATGATCATCTGGAGCTTGGTCTTTGCTTGAAGAAAATAGACCAAAGTCCAGTGAATAGTCATCAACAATTACTAAGATGTAGCGTTTGCCATTAATCATTTGCACGCATCGGGCCACACAAGTCCATGTGAAGAAGATGAAGCACATCTTTGAGTCGTGTTCCACCTTTGAAGGAAAATGAGCACGAGTGCTTTTCCTTGTTCACAAGCCGAGCAAAGGTGATCTTTAGAATACCGGAATCGTAGGAGACCTTCAACTAGTTTGTGTCGAGCAAGATTGGTTATAGTTGGAAAGTTTAAATGTGAGAGACGACGGTGCCATAGCCGGGATTTTGTTGATGTTGCCTTTGAAAGTAAGTAGATGGGAGATGAAGCAACCATGTCTTGCATAGAGATAGTGTATGAGACTTGAATTACGCGAGCGGACATAAGGTCGTTTCCTTGTAGATCACGAATGAAACAAGTTTTCTCCCGAAAGCAACCTCCAAATCTCCATCACGTAATTGACCTACGAAAAAGCAGATTGTGACCGAGGCCTTCCACATAATAAACCACGCTAATTTCGATGTTCCCATTGATATAGTCTCCGTAGCCCATGATAGCTGCGAAGTGATCATTCGAATCGGCGGTGCCAATGAACTTTGCAATAAAGTTTGATAACGCTTTAAGGTTGCTCGTCATGTGTCGGGAACATCCGCTATCAACAATCCAGAGAATGATCTATATCACCGCATTACACACATACGACACAAATGGAATAGAAGTAGATGTGGAACCCGAAATGTTAGAGGGTTTGGAGCGAT
The DNA here is from genome assembly GCA_022545495.1 of Chrysanthemum lavandulifolium. Taxonomy (NCBI): domain Eukaryota; kingdom Viridiplantae; phylum Streptophyta; class Magnoliopsida; order Asterales; family Asteraceae; genus Chrysanthemum; species Chrysanthemum lavandulifolium. The sequence continues at coordinate 199,048,851 of CM040238.1, forward strand.
TATAGTAGACATACACACATTAATAACTTTAGGCATCCATTTAAATCCTAGTGTGTTATATATCCATTTCGCCATCTCCAACTAGTATTTGCTTTAGTCTTAGTGAATGCACTAGGTGGTACTACATTCCTAGGAGGTGAAACCGGAGCTTGAGGACAACAATGCGTTTCCTAGAATCGAAGAGGCGGTTTACCAAGCACGAGACTTAGAAAGATTAGTGGGCCTAGAGGTATTCCGATTCTTAGGATTCCGTAAGCGAGAGATGATAGCTTTAGCAACACATTTGTCATGATAATCGAATTCATACTTTTACGACAAATAACACAAGGTGCATCGATCAATATCAAAAGTACTTAAAGGTTTAGCATTCGTTACATCATTATTTCTATTACATTTGCGACGCAATATCTATAGTGGAAGCAACGTGAGTCTTATTCATAGTCCTAGGGTGTTCTTCTACTTTAGCATTCCTTATTGATCTTTTCTTAGGTCGCAACTTCCTATTCTTCGATGTAGTGCTCTAGGGCGTGAAGTGCGGACGTTTGGAAAAGAGGCAACTATTCTGTTTCGATAGAAGGAAGCACATTAGCAACTTGTGTTTTGGCGAAGAGCATTCTAGGTTCACGTTTACTAGGTGTTACGGTGCTATTCTCTTAATGATGGTTGGCGGAAGTTGTTCATACTTTCCTAACATTTCTCTTAACTTAAAGATAGTGTGAATCAAATCTTGATTTTCGAACGAATATTACCAACAAAATTCATTACTTCTCTAGTGTGTGCAAGATAGTGATCAAGTTCGTTTGATGCTTCATGACGAGTCTTATTGAGTAAATCAAATATGACACCATATTCTTGTTTAACTTTACAAGTTCTTGTTCATATTTTGAGATTTGACTTTTCAAAGACACGTTGATCATCCAGTTGCTCAAATTTTGGATTAAAATTGTTTGATTGCAACTGGTGGATTTTGTTTTGCAAAGCAAGTTCATGATTTTGACAATCTTTTGACACCATTGAAGACGACGTTTTGCATTTGAAAGCTTCGTTTAAGAGGCGTTCGTTTTCAACTTTTAAAGACTCGATCCGAAGCACATTATCAATGTTCTCAATAGTTACCACAAAATCAACGATGTCGGCGAGATATAGTCGATGCATATGACAAAGAATTCAATAACACAATATTATGGACATCATCACGATAACATCTTCCAAGAGTCGATCAACATCTTTTCTCAACATTTTCTTTTTCGTTTAGTATTAGAAATAGATGTTTCGCTTTCTCGAAAATGACCTTCATCAATCCAAGTTCCTTATGAAAGTCCGTTCCCAAGACAATGCACAATTTTTCAAGTTTTAACATTTGGTAAAGATTTTTACGAAAATGTCTCTTTGTTCTCGCACTGCAGGCGATTAAAAATGTTGAACTTTGATTTTAGAATGATATTCTATCTCATGTTGTAAAGTTTTGAGGTCACCATGAAAATGTCAAAATATCTAAGAATTTTGCGATTTTCGGGTTTTGAGTTTACTTCACCGATGGAAGGTAAAGGACCATAAATTTGTGCATAATCGGTTGGGGATTAACATTAGAAGACTCGAGACGTTTTATGATAATCCTTGGTGTGTTAGAAGAATCCGTTGGTGTGTGAAAGTGACCGGTTTGAATAGTTAAAAGGTTTGTTGTAAACAACGCTTTCTAATTTTGATCGACTCTCGTCTTACGCATCTAATTCCTCTTTACAATGATATTCAACAACACTCATAATGTAATTATCAATTTTATATTACCTTTGACCGAAACTTGATTTGGTTTGAATGCTTTTGTTGAAAGCTTAGGTTTGTAATCGCAAGATTCGGTCCATATTCATTTTGATTGGATTTTAAAGTAAACTTTTCAATAGCGATTCTTGACTCACCATGTTTGTAAACAACGCTTTTAAACTCTTTAAGTTTGTTTTGCAAGCCGATAATTTCTTCAAGATGATCATCTATTCGTTTCGTTGAATGCTTTTTGTATGCAGAGAACTGCTTTTGACAAGTTAACAACTCACCTTAGCTTTTTGATTTTCCAAGGTGAGGCGTTAATTTGCTTTTTATGTTCATGTTTCGCATAACAAAGCATTCTTGAGCGGCTAGATCACGATCTGTCTCTCTAAATATTGTTCGTTTTGATGAGATTTAGAAAAGGCGGCTTCAAAACCTTTTCACGCTTTTCTTGAGTTTTGAAAAGTTGAGTTGCTTTTGTAAACATTCAAAATCCTTGGTTAACAGTGCATTTTACTTTTCAAGTCCTTATTTAATGCACGACATTCTTCCACTATGGATTGTTGGTTTTAAGCCACGCATCAACATCCGGATGAGGCACAAGTTTGGCGTGTTCAACGTGAGTCACAACATGATCATTATTTAGATCCTCAAGTATAACCACGGAGACAATTTGATTATCGGTGGAAACCATAAGGTCATCTTGATCGTCAAATTTAACTACGGGTCTAATTGAAAACGTCGAATGGGATGTGGAAGACTCATTTTGAACATTACGAGCCTTCCGGATTCGGATGTTGGCGGAGATATTAGATCGAGATAAATATGGTTTGTTCGGCACACGAGACAAGCCATCGGTGTCATACACGGGCCTATGTTACTCATGTGTAACTCATGCATATTAGCCATCAACATAATAAATGCATTGGCCCGCAAGTCCTCCATATCATCATCGAGTCTCGCATCCGCCATAAAGCTCGTTCTTTGTCCGTGAGAGTTCCACCGACTTCATCCTTAAGAGCCAAAGTAAATCCTCCTTGTGATAAGCATTGCCCTAGTCCTCGGCTTTGGGCATGCATTAGCAGTGTCCTTCTCATTGCGGTTGTAGCATCGAAGACCATTCAACCCATTCGAGCATTTCCTGTTCCACCACTGAGCTCATTGTTATTCCTACCTATAGCATTAAACCGCCGACCATCGCCCATCGGCGACCATAACCACGATTACGAACTTCAACTCGTCCATTGTTCACAACATCCACGATTCCTTGTGTTTGATGAGGAACGAATGCGATTGTTGGATTTGTTTGTATAACGGCTAAAAGCATTAGCAATCATAACAAATCCTTGTTGCAATGCTTCGAACGGATCAGATTCCTCATTAGCTTCACTGACAAGTGCTTGAGCATTGTTGTTGTTGTATGGAACCAATTGAGTTTGTTGAGATTGTTGCAGTGAAGGATCATATAGTGTGATTGTAGCAGTTGGTTGAGTTGCTGGTTGAGGAGAATAATTGTTTTGAGCATACAAATCAAGTTGTTGATTTTCCGGATGTGACGGTGAAGCAATTTGAGCACGGAGAATCCTTTCCATGAGGCTTCAAGTAATCGTACAACAATCCGTATGTAGAATGATGCATATTCTTCGCTTGACAGAGAAAAATGACATACTTCTCCCATTCAGGACCAAGACTACTCAGGAACTTAGTATTAATCGCAATTCTTGGCATGATGATGTTGTGTTTATCCAAATCATTTATGATGTCCGAGAATCGATGATGATAAGACTCTAGTGTCTCTCGTGTTCAATCAAGAAGTGTTCATAAGCCAAGTAAATTTTGGATTCCATATCCTCTTGATTGAGTGCGATCCTTCCATAAGTAGATGAATGTGTTCCACATTGCCTTTGCGATCTTTTGAGCATCAACACTTGAAGAATTGGGTTTTGTAATCCTAAAAGGATATATTGCATTGCAAGCTCATCGACTTCATAGTGTAGAAGTTCTTACGGATTCAGTCCCAACCGTAGCAATGTTTGATTGTTCATCTCTTGGTGGATTAGCATTTGGATCTCCGGCACAATGACAAGAGGCATCCGAAATGGACCTTCCAAGATAACCTTCTTTAAGAACTTTCCATGTGGCTTCTTCAGATCACAAAACCTAATCACCCATTTATCGTAGTTTCCTGGAGTGAGCATTGGAGGTCTATCAAGTGATCAAGCCTCATGAATTGATTGTTGGCTGCTTAAAGCTTCACACATCTTTGCAAACCAAGTGGGTTCCTTCATAGTGTTCCTTGATGGATGTTGATTGAAATCGTTTGTGTAGGGTTGAACTTGAAGACTTGGTGGCGGTTGAACCATTGTGGTGGTGGAATTGCTCCAAGTTGTGGAGTATGTTGTTGATTAAATTGTTGTTGATAAATTGCTTGTTGTTGATTCCATTGTTGATGTTGTGGACTTAGTTGTTGTTGTCGTTGAGTATAAGTGTAAGGGAAATAGTTAGAGTATGGTGGTTGTGACATGTTGAAAACTTGTGTTATAAAATGGATCTTTGTAGTCGAATGAACCTTTATTGATGAAGTATCCTTTGGCGTAGAAATCACAATAAAGCCAAGTAGCACTTATGCGTAAAAACACCAAAGTTACGCGTAACAGCAGAAGTTACGCGTAGGTTTAGCTTACGCGTAAGTAGGAGAAAAACACTAAAGTTATGCATAAACAGTAAGTTAGGCATAGAAAACTTAGGCGTAGGATTACCTTATCGTAAGACTAGGCTTAGGCGTAAGATGAAACTTATGCGTAGGATATTCTCACGTAAGCTTAAGCTTATCGCGTAAGTAGTTTAGGGTTTTAGCCCAGTGATCTTTTACACTATCACGGTGGCAAAAGATATCCTAAGTCGACGATTTTCGAGCTTATCCAAGCAAGAAAACACGGAGTAAACCACTAAACTAAGATCAAACCAAGAACCAAGTTACGCGTAGACTTACTCGTAAAATGATTGTTGCCCAAAGATGTTTCTAAACCGATTTTTGTGATGAAATAGCTTCAATATCACCAAGATAACACAAAAGTTTGAAACTTGATGATCCAAAGTGTCTAAAATGCAGTTGTCGTGAAACGAGTATCACGTCAAAAACCAAGTTCAAAAGCGATGATCTACACGTAAAGGTTGAAACTTTTGCCAAAAGCAGCTTATTTTAACACCTTAAAGCGTTGAAAGTACAAGAATCTTGGATTAAAATATGTAAAAACGTGTTTTGAAGCGAACCAAAGTATCACGTATGCTTTACGCCGTAAATCAAACCTACTTCAAAAACAATACGATTCACCCAACTAGTAGGCGATTGATACCATCATTAGCCCACTAGTTTTACAACACAAGCACAATAGAAAGAAATAGAGAAGAGAAGAGGCGGATGAACAATATCACACACACACACGATAAGAAACTAAGAACAGCTTAAGCCTAGAGTATGTGAAGAGATAAATTGAACAACCAACCCTCAGTGAGGGTTATTACAAGGTATTTATAGGAAGGGAGCTAGGACAACACTCCTACTCCTTCCTTTCCTTAATGGACATGGGCCTAAGCTCATGGGCCTTCTACATAAGCTTAAGCTAATAACAAACATAAAGGCCATAATTAAGCTAACTATTACATATGAATCACTAACACTTGATTTAGGTTTAGGAGTGATTCCAACACCTCAATGAATGTCATCCGATTCTGTAACAAAAGATGAGGAAGAACCGGCAGAGCGTAAATCAGAACAAAAGATGACGAGTCGTTTACTATAAATCGATGTCGTCTATACATGTTTTGTCATTTACAATATAAATTAGTAATCGTCTATACATGTTTTGTCATTTACAATATAAATCGATATTGATAACGATACGGCGTCGTCGGGGTCAAAGGAACTTCCTTTTGTCGAGCAAGTTTTTCAACACCCTAGGCGTGAACCTAATCGTTGTAGTGTAGTATTAGGGTAAGCCACGAAATTCATATAGTTCTCTGGGGAATAGGAATGCTCTTGAGAAGTTACTACGCTAAGGTTGGGGTTGAGGAAAGATTATTTTTTATCTTTTATGTTTTTAGGAAATGGAAAGGTACGAATCTCGGGGTTTGGATTTGGGGTTGGTATTTCTACCGATTGCTCTACTTATCTAATTATCTAATCTAGTGGTGTATGTAGTCTATGTCTAATTATTGTGTGCTCGTATGATGCTTTAAAGATGTGTTTACTTAGGTTTTATTACTCCTTAATTATCTCTTATTGATGGTTGAATTATTACGTCCTTATTCTTAATCGCGTTGTGTGTCTAAGGTCGTAGGGTATCGTTATCCCTAACTCTTTGAAACTACCAAAGGTGTCGCCACAAAATCTCTAGGATTTATAAACTTTAACTCTAAGTTACTCTTCGGATGGTTTAGCCTACAACAACTCTAGGTATTATAAACTAAGGTTCACAAAGATTAATCAAGCATTAACTACACAACGGATGACTTATCGCATTACTAGATTATTAACAATTAAGATAAGAGACAACCAATCAATATTCAATAATTAAGTTTCATATTCCCTAAGCAAACACACAAGTAAATTAATGGGACATGGGAACATGCAAGCATACATACAAGTAATTGAAGACATAATTAAATTAATGAAGTAAAACACTTATCTTGATGTAAGATAGGGTTTGGAACCTAAAATCTTGTACAAAGGCGACCTTGGTTCGGTTTAGGTTTTACTCCAAAAGACTACACACCGAAAACTAAAAAATTCGGATTCTATATATAAGATTACATATGCGGCGGCATCACCTTTGATTTGTGGCGCCGTCGGTCGCCGTCGTTAGGGTTTCGTCTTGGCGCGTTAGTCTTCGACGGCGTCACATTATGCTTGTGACGCCGTCCCTTCGATCTCGGCGTCGTGCTCGATCAAATCTAGGTAAATGCGAGTTGCGACGACCTACTCTTTTAAAACACGAAACCGCCACTTGTAAATAAGCAATTTGGCTCTTGATCCGTCATAAAAGTGATGCGACGGCGTCGCGAATAACACCCGCCCGTCCTTTCGGGCCCAGCACTGAGTGTCTCGATTCTTGACTTTGGCCTTTTTCTTCAGATATTCGCGCTTTTCGTCCGAATAAGTGTCATTCCAACATTTGCCTTCAAGATACCTAAAAGTGAAAAGGAGCGATATTAAGTAATAATGGATACAAAAGTGATCAAATAAGGGCTTAAATGACCCCTCAAAAAGGTACATTTTAAAACCTTATCAGTAATCGTCTATACATGTTTTGTCATTTACAATATAAATCAATAATCGTTTTCTATGTCCTTCGAAACATGCTCTGTCGTTGAGTAAACATATGTGCCCATCCCGCGGCCAAGTCATTTCTGAACCATATCCATTGTGGGTGAGTATACGGGAGTGGTGAGTTTTCATCAAGAAAAGCAAGAACGAAGTGAGCAACCTGGTCTTCCCCCACACGAAGAATCACAACGGGGGACAATATCTGTGATGTATTTGGACCATCTCTCAGCGGAAGACACATAATAGATTGTCTATTGGCTATGCATACAATAGGACGGTTAAGAGTCGTAGCAATAGCCACGCCTGTTTACGCATAGTCATCCGATGTAGTAGGGTCTTTGGACCTTCAAACTAATTCATCGAGTTACGAATATTTGTAAAAATAATCCCCCACATTTGCATGTAAACTTCCTCGTTAGTGTCTACCTCTTCCCGGCAATAGCTCGAATCATGGGCCACATTTGTTCACGATGACCAAGACCTACGGCAAGAGCTCGATAGCCACAATTTCCATCACCTGCCACGTTAAAGATCCCTAGGATCCAAGGTAGTAAAGAGGTGGAATTCGAGCCATAAAATATTCGCTATTGACATCCGTAACGTCTAAGTGGTGTTTTAAGTCACCCTCGCTATTGACATCCGGAACGTTCAAGTGCGGGATGTTAGAAGGCTCTCCTACATATGAACCTGTGTCGCAGCTTCTTCATTTAAGTTTGGGACTTTTAGGTTTTGTGTAGCTTCGGTGCACGTGGGGGTTCTTCGTTTAAATTCGGGATATTTTTTAGCCTTGGATTTGTTGTCCTTGCGCTCGAACGTCCATGATTATAGTATTTAACAAAGAAAGTTGTTGGGTTGACCACAGTTCGGGGCGTATATCGTCGAGCTGTTTAACATATTTTTTTGACAAACGACGATGCTTTGGTAAAAACACTTTGGAATTTTATGCGTCATCTTGACAAGAAAAATATTCGAGCTCTTGGGATATTCGGGCTCATCACGCTCTTGAGTATTTCGGACAACAGTTAGGGAGCGCTAGGTTCTCCAAAATTATCAACAAAACCAAGCGAATAGGAAATCAGTATTCGAAAAAGGAACTAGTTAAAATTATTGGTATTGACGGGGAGAATAACTTGATAGGCATAAATTTGAAATACATACCGTTTGATTGAAGGTAATGATTCGTGATAGCATGGTAAACCATAAACTAACATGGCGATGATCACATTGATGTGGGTCGACATCCCGCTTACTTCTGCGAGTAATGAGTAAAGCATCTCTTGAAACATTATAGCATAATTCGCTAAATAGTGTGCCCTTACACGCATGCGCTTGATTTTGCTTGTATTCAAAGTGGCTCGTGCTCGCAGCTTTCTTCTGCACTATAATCTTGTCGACCGAACACAACAACGTGTCTAAGCCGGGCCTGTGGAGCCCAAGTATAACTTCAACAGTAGCGTGTTGACTCTCAACCCTACATGTTGTTGTCGACCGAGCTGCGATATTGATCGGTAATGTACGACACAAACATGTTGTCATAATGTCGCAGCCAGTTACGGAAATACCGCAAAACATCTGAGAAAACAAAGAATTAATAAAGTGAGAAAACAATTCGAGTAGTTATTTATTAAATAATAATAAAAAATGTATTAATGGGTAAGTACCCTTTTTGGACTAATAAATCTTGTAGGTCTTTGGTAATAATCGTGAACACATCTTGATTGAGTCAGAACCATCAAATCCCATGTCCATCTAACGGACTCGTACTCCTTTACCGTATCGTATTTTTTACGCAATACTTGAGCACATTTTGATTGATATGCCATCGATAGAGTAATCTGTTATCGTTTGGGAATTCTTCTCTGCATGCCCCAAGCAACGCTAAATCTCAGTCGGTGACGATAACCCATGGTAATATTGTTCTTGTATTGCCAACTTAATACGTTCCAACACCCATTTGAAATTTGGCTCTTTTCCTTGTCCAAAAAGCTAAACGCCATTGAGAATGTTTTGTTTGTTGAAGTAACTCCAACAACTGTAAAGAATGGCAGTTTAAACAACGTGGTGTTGTATGTGGAGTCCATCGAGATGATTTCGAGAATGTTGTCCACAAGGCATATGACGTCGGGTGAACAAAAATATTTCCTCGAGCTCATCAAGGTGCTCATTTACCCTTCGTAATAAGTATAACCTTTACGCCTCAAATGTACTAAAAGTCATTGTATCGGACTCAAATCACCACGATCGCACGGCGTATCTTGTTTTGTGCATTATATATCGTTCTAATGCCGGACACGTTATTTGGATCGCTCTCTTTTAGTGAAGAAAGTATAATTAGTAGTGCTACTTAATGTTCGTCAACTGCTTCACCAAAACTAACTCACTTTCTTTTAATCGCATGGCCTGTGAAAAACCATGGAATGAGTCTACAAAGTCATGATTATGGCTCGGACACTTGACCTTCAAGATCCAACCACTAGTTTTAATGTTAGTTCTACCAGTTCGACCTTTTATAAATTTCGCTAGTAATCTGAATGGGCAATTAATTTTATGGGTACTAGTCTGCCGTTCAAGTTCATCTTCTAAACCTTCACGTGCAAAAGTCCCATGTCTAGAACACAAAAATTCGATAGAGTACTTATAGCCCCTATCTATTTTAGTTCTTCCTTTAATAATAAGAAAACCAATCGATTCAGCAGTAGATTGCACCCAATCAGTTAAAGCAACTTCAGTACCGAACACCTAAAAAATAAAGAATACAACATTTAATAAAACTTTTAAAAAATACAATTCTTAATAAAACTTTTAAAAAATACAATTTTTAATAAAAATTTTAATAGAAATTTTAAAAAATACAACTTTTAATAAAACTTTTGTAAAACTTTTATAAAACTTATAAAATACAACTTTTAATACAACCTTTGTAAAAATTTTAATATTACTTTTAATAAAACTTTTAATATTACTTATATACTTTTAAAACTTTTACTACTTTTAATATTACTTATATACTTTTAAAACTTACTTATTTACTTTTAAAACTTTACTTATTTACTTTTTTAAAACTTACTTATTACTTATATACAATTAAAATCTTTATAAAACGTTTAAAATCTTTATAAAACGTGTGTGATACGTGTGTGGTTGTAAGGGACGTTACGCGTTCTCTTTTTGTGGTAAAACCGTGTACGCGTTTTCTTTTGTCTCTCTCTCTCTTGATAACTCTGTCTCATCTCACTTTTGGTACTACTCTCACTGTATCTCACCTGTTACTCTCTCTCTCTCTAAAAATTTTAGATCTAAAAAGATTTTAGATCTAAAATCTTGATACTGTGGTGGTGATATTACCATATGTTTCGTTGTATAAGTTTATTATGGTGGTGATGATGTGATATCTGTTTGTGGTATCTTTTTTCGGTTAAGTTTTTAGATCTAAAAATATTTTAGATCTTGAAATATTTTAAGATGTTGAAAAAAAATTGAAGGTTGGTTATAAAAAAACTGTGGTTTTCTTTGATAATATAAAAAAACTTTAGATCTTGAAATGGTGGTGATTGTAACCACCCGCATTTTTAGGTTACTTTTCATTTTCGAGAATTTACTATTCACTTTTACTATTCACATTTACTATTCACTTTCACTATTCATCCCGTAAAATTTTTATTTCACATTCTCGTAAGATAAATTATTTTAGTAATGACCTGAGATTTCGACTATCGTTAGATCATTTTCGCAAAAGTTATTAAGTAAACATCGTTTTAAAGTTTCGTTTAGACGGTCCACCGTTTAAACATCACGCCGCATAATCTAAAATCAACTCGACAATTTTCCTCGCATCGATATAATTTTTAGATCACTCATGATTAATTTGATAATTTTAAGATTTATTATTTTTAATATTACCAAATAAGCTCGTAGAGAACAAAACTAAACTTACGTTTTAAACAATTCTACTTACATCCGCACTTAACGATTCACCTGACCGTGCTTCTAATATGTTTTTGAAACTTTTACATTTTTGGAAAAGTCAAACATGTTTCCTCCTCCTTTGACCATAAAGGAATTAACCTTATCGTTCTACATTTTGCATAAATCGCGTAACTTTTAAACTTCACGAATAACGTAAAGTTATCCTGCGTATCACGAAATTGGGGTGTTATGATTGGTATCGAGCACGATTATAGAAACGGTCTAATTGAGACTTAAACTATAACTACTTTTTCAAACAAAAACATTTTATAGCCTTCCGCTCTCCGTGCCTTCCATCCTCCGCACGATTATGTGACTTTTGAACATTTTAAGCTACAAAATATACTAGTATATTGACATATACTCGACACATTTTCAATTATTTTAGCTAAACGATAGACTAAACATATTTGTGTATGTCTTTTCTAAGGCATTACGACACATCGTATTTTCCCAATCATGTACCTACTTGTGCATTTTAGGATTACGAAACTTCCTCCAAGACATTGTAAATCCTACAATGGTCTTTCCTACTTCCTAGACATTGTGAGATACAATGGTCTCATTCATTTTTCAAGACACTGTGAGATACGGTGGTCTCTATTACATTCTCGAGACAATCAAATCCTACGGTGGTCTCTATTACATTCTCGGACATCATGAAACCCTACGGTGGTCTCACTTGTTTCTCAAGACATTGTGAGTGTCACACAATGGTCTCTTCATCATTTCTCAAGACATTGCGAGTGTTACACAATGATCTCTATCATTTCTCAAGACATTGTGGGTTACACAATGATCTCTCCATCATTTCTTAGACATTGTGAGTTGCACAATGGTCTCAACTACTCCTCAAATATTGTAAGTTATACAATAGTCTCTAAAATTATCTTATAAACATTATATGATATTGTTTTACATGAAACGCGTCATATCTATCAATTTCCTAATGGAAATACAAGAAATGGGATTTCTAAAAGATAAACCGACTCATCATCTACAAAAGTCAAGTTCAAGAACTTTCTACATTCAACAAAATTCTCTTACGAAACCTTCATTGTTAAAGGTTCGTGATTCTAGCCAAGTATGGACTATTTTAGAATTACTTAAAATTTCCTTTCCACACTTATCTACCCATACTATCTTCTATGCAATGGAATGTGAAAACATAGGTTACAAGTCTTTTATGGCGAGGACTTGCAACTGAATGGTTTGATATCGCCTTTGCTTAGTGGACAATTTCTCAAAAGCTATGAACATATCACAAGTATACCTAACTTAGATATTTGGAAAATTTATCGAACCTCGGCTAAATATAGCCTAATCACCTATATTTAACCTTGGAATAGTGGAACATAGTCTGATTAACTATGTTCGAATTAAAATTTTCAAACACTGAGAACAGTTATACAAGGGTTATATTCAGGTTAATTTCCTACTTAAACTCGATAAACCACCGGAATTCATTCCAAAGATCTAGAGACATGATAGTGTCTTACCACTCAAAGAAAATCTTAACATCTCATTTATACTACCTAATTTCATTCTTGAAATTTTCATACATGAGATAATCCGAACTACTATCTTGGGATAGTCATCAAATATTCTCGTCATTTCTTAGAAGTGCTAGCACGATTAGGTTTCAAGGATATCATTCCGCCATAATCCTCTACAATCCACTTATGATTTTAAAGCAAACTTGACATCTCTACCTTGGAATAATGGTAGACGTACACTACAACCTTCTAATCACAACATATCACATCATTATCTCGAACTCCATTATAAGTTAGTAAGTAAAACTTCACGCACCACGCTTCTTCTAAACACTAGTAGACATAAACACTATACGATATAGCCTTCATCCCGAAACCACCTAAGACATGATCAACTTTGGAAATAGTTTGGATAATCACTTATCACTAACAAGACTTTCCTACAACGACAGTTATCACATCATTATAAACTATTTCACATCAACAATATCTTACATCTTTGATTAACAACGGTTACCCTAACAACAACAAAACTAATCCATTTCGAGGCACTATATAGACGAATGTGTTAGTTAACCATTTGTTGGACTAAGGTGTCAGAGATCACCCACGAAACAACTAAGGAAACTATACAAATACAAATTAGGCTCCATGCCGCACACTATCACCAAAAACTTCATGTTAGAAATTAAGGTTTTATTGATAGCCTCGATACAATAAGATATGATTCGCTTTGAGAATCGGAAAAAGCCAAACTTTAGGTATATTGGACATTATAAGATTTTAACAAAACCCTTTAGGTTATCAACTTAAGCCACATGGTACATAATACATTCTATGACTAGAAACTTGAAAACGCAAAGGCTAGGATTCGGCGTATACACCCTCATGTTCCTAGACACTTCAACATCGGTGCTGACACCGAATTCGGGACGAATTCACATTAAGGGTGCTTGTTGTAACCCGCATTTTTAGGTTACTTTTCATTTTCGAGAATTTACTATTCACATTTACTATTCACTTTCACTATTCATCCCGTAAAATTTTTATTTCACATTCTCGTAAGATAAATTATTTTAGTAATGACCGAGATTTCGACCATCGTTAGATCATTTTCGCAAAGTTATTAAGTAAACATCGCTTTAAAGTTTCGTTTTAGACGGTCCATCGTTTAAACATCACGCCGCATAACGAAAATCAACTCGACAATTTTCCTCGCATCGATAAATTTTAGATCACTCATGATTAATTTGATAATTTTAAGATTTATTATTTTTAATATTACCAAATAAGCCCAATACAGAACAAAACTAAACTTACGTTTTAAACAATTCTACTTACATCCGCACTTAACGATTCATGCAACGTGTTTCTAATATGTTTTGAAAGTTTTACATTTTTGGAAAAGTCAAACATATTTCCTCCTCCTTGACCATAAAGGAATTAACCTTATATCGCTCTACATTTTTGCATAAATCGCGTAACTTTTAAACTTCACGAATAATCGTAAGTTATCCTGCGTATCACGAAATCGGGGTGTTACGGTGATGTTGTGGTGTATCATTTCGTTGTATAAGTTTGTTATGGTGGTGATCTTTGTGGTATCTTTTTTCGGTTAAGTTTTAGATCTAAAATATTTTAGATCTTGAAATATTTTAAGATGTTGAAAAAAATTGAAGGTTGGTTATAAAAAGCGTGGTTTCTTTGATAATATAAAAAACTTTAGATCTTGAAATGGTGGTGATGTTGTGGTATATCATTTCGTTGTATAAGTTTGTTATGGTGGTGATGTTGTGGTATCTGTTTGTGGTATCTTTTTGGGTTAAGTTTTAGATCTAAAATATTTTAGATCTAAAAATATTTTAGATCTTGAAATATTTTAAAATGTTGAAAAAAAATTGAAGGTTGGTTATAAAAAAATTGTGGTTTTCTTTGATAATATAAAAAAAACTTTAGATCTTGAAATGGTGGTGATGTTGTGGTGTATCTGTTTCGTTGTATAAGTTTGTCATGGTGGTGATGCTGTGGTATCTGTTTGTGGTATCTTTTTCGGTTAAGTTTTTAGATCTAAAAATATCTTAGATCTTGAAATATTTTAAGATGTTGAAAAAAAATGAAGGTTGGTTATAAAAAAACTGTGGTTTTCTTTGATAATATAAAAAAACTTTAGATCTTGAAATATTTTAAGATGTTGAAAAAAAACTTTGGTGGTATCACTTTATGGGGTTGATTATTTCTGAGGTTGGTTTGATTATTTCTGAGGTTGGTGATTATTTGGTTGATTATTTCTGTTGTGGTGATTATTTGGTTGATTATTTATGAGGTTGGTGATTATTTGGTTGATTATTTATGGGTTGGTTTGATTATTTCTGGGTTGGTTTGATTATTTCTGGGTTGATGCTTACTAGACTTTGTTATGTTTTGTAGGTTTGGGGTGCCTCCATAGCATGACCCTTGCTGGGCTGCAGTGGTGATACTCTAGCCAAGCACCCCATTATTCATTACTGGATGGTAAAGTGATCTTTTTAGCTCACATTGCAACTTTAATGATAAAAACTTTGTGTTTTGGTCTAAAAACGTTTCATTACTGGATGGTAAAGTGGCCATTTTAGGTCACTTTGCAACTTTAATGAAAACAACTTGAGCTAAAAAAAGGCAATGATGATTTTTTATAAAAACTTAAGAGTTTTGGCATGGCAAAACTTAATTTGCGACCAACATGAGCTAAAAAGCTAATAATCGAGCTATTCGATAAGTTCATCTTGTGTGTCAAATGGTGAACTAGACATGGTGGATCGTGGTCTTTGTTGCTTGTCAGCGATTGCTTGTGGTGCTATTGCTTGTCAGGTTGTTGCTTGTGGTCTGTTTTAGTGGTCCCGTATTCAAATTGCTAGTTGTTGTTTGTTGTGGTTTTGGAGATATTGCTAGTTGTTGGGTAATATTGTTCCTTTGTTGCTAGTTGATGGGTAATGTTGTTGCTTATAAGGAGAATGCCCGCACTTGTTTACTTTCTTGTGAACCTTTCCGGAGGGAATCGTACCTCTTGTCAGCGATTGCTTGTGCAATTGCTTTTGGTGCTATTGCTTTGCACAATGAAAACGTGTTTGTGCTTGGTTGTGACTTGTGCGGTTTTAGACGTGTTGTGACTTGGCGGTTTGAGACATGTTGTCTATGTCGAGCACCCCAGTGGCTATGGGTGCTTGGCAAGTGAGAATATAGGGTATTTCGCTTGGCCCTAGACTGTTGTTGTGAACTTGTGCATTTTGAGACATGTGGTGCGGTTTTGAGACATGGGTGACTTATGCGGTTTGGCTAGACTAGCTTGTGAACTGAACTGCACTTGTGCGGTTTGAGACTTTGTGACTTTGTGAGACTGTTGTGAGACTGTTTGCAAAGTGAGGCGATGATGATAACCGAAATCGAATGGACGGAAAGTGAGTTTATCTCACTGCAACCTTCGAACTGAGCCTTTTTCAAAAATTTCTTAGCGATGATGATTTTTAACCTTAAAATTTTTAGGAGGCGATGATGATAATCGAATGGACGGTAAAGTGAGATAAAATCTCACTTTGCAACCTTCAAACCCGAGCCTCAAAATTTTCCGACTAAGTTTTTTTTTAAAGTTATAAAACAAAAAACTTGTAAAAACTAAAACTTAATAAAACTTGTACAAAACTTAAAAACTTGTAAAACTAGACTTAAAAACTTGTAAAACAAAAATAAAATCTTGTAAAACTTGTACAAAACTAAAAATTTGTATTACTTTTATTTTGGCAAACATTTTTTATACTTTGGCACGGAAATTAAAAAAAAAAAAAAAAAAAATAAATAAATAAATAATTCCCCAATGATTAGCCACCAACCCTATATTCTCATTCTTAAACACCTCATAGCCCATATGGGACGCCTTGATAACGTGACCCATCATATAGCTTTAGATTGGGAGTAACAACTTTTGGTAAGGCACATCAGTTGGTTTAAATAAAAATATATATATTAAAAATGATTTTTAACGTGTCTTGCAGCAGCGTATTATATAAAAGAACGACGGGACCACAAAAAGGACGTCCTGACCCACATATTTTATTTAAAAGTGTATTTTTGTGGGTCCGGACGTCCTTTTCGCGAAGTCGTCGTTCTGTCTTGCTTAACTACGCACGCGTATGTTAAAAACCCATTAAAAAAATGCCTTTTGCATGAAAATGGTCATATTTTCAAAACAAAAAAGAGTCTTTCAAAGAGACCATTGTCTTTTATATTATCTTTAGAACGAAATACAACCACCTGTGTATATTTATATTAGCATTTTACAAATATGCAAGATAACGTCAAAGATTTGCCCAAAAGGGTGAGTGACTAGGACTGTCCGTCATGTCTTAATCGAATGAGGGCCAAAATATATGTGAAACCAAAACACTAGTCGACAATACCATGGGTCTAATGTGCACGAGAATTAAACCAGGTGCGTAAAAAGAAGGTACTCAATTTCTAAATGGAATCTACGTGAACCACCCATATAAAGATATGAAGATGTGACCAATATCCATATGAACTGTTGTGTAGGTCCACATGTGTCAACAGGTCAGTTCAGCCAGATCACCACTAACCCATTAATCCTTGGTCGAATATGTTCTTTCAAGGCTTTTCTAGAAATCCCAATACAACTATCGGGATAAATCTCCAAAACAGACCATATGTCGAATTGTAACTAAAATGTCATTTATTATCTGAAATTTTAAAACTCGCATCACAAATCACATTGATTTTTTATTTTGTATCGTCTAATATTTAATAATCATGAAAAAATGGATTTTTTTTTTAAAGCATATGAAACTACCTATCTACTAAAAAAAAAAAAAAAATCGCAATTATGTATCTGTCAATTTACGATTTACCGTTTAAAAAATATTTTATTTTCCAAAATAAACTTTTTTGTTTGAAAAAAATTGAATGTATTTGATAGTCTTTGATTTTTAGTATTTTTTTTTTTTTTCTAAAAATTATATTTATCATTTCCCTAAAATCAACTCAAGTATAATGATTACTCATAAGTCATAATGTTCATTCTCGAGTTTAATACAGTAAAAAGCTAGAATCTTCTTTAAAAAAAAGTAACAAAACCCATTTATTAACAAACCACTAAACACATTTAAGCTAGCTGTAGTCACAAACAAACTGTGAACTAACCAAATTGTTGAAATGGAAGGAGTAGCAGAAAAACCAGTGATGATCGTGGGAGTAGACGACAGTGATCACAGCTTCTACGCACTTGAATGGACGATAGACCACTTTCTGAAACCACCTGCATCAAATTCACCTTTTAAACTCGTTGTCATTCATTCTAAACCTCCGCCTACATCCGCTGTTGGTTTCGCGGGTCCTGGTATATTAGCTTATTGTGTTTTTATAATTTATATTACGAGATATGTCTGAGAGGCCTAAAAGTAGTTGTCATGCAAGTTTAGGCGTAGTTTTAGGCATGCATGTTATTTTGTTATATGATTATTTATGAATGATGATTTGATGATCTTTTAATTTTTGTTGATTGTGAGATTAGGTGCGATTGCTGTGTATCCGATTGTTGATACTGATTTGAAGAAGATTGCTGCCAAAGTTGTGGAACGAGCGAAAGAGCTTTGTCATTCGAAATCGGTTTGTTTGTTTGATGTGTTTTGATTAATATGTGTTTAGTTATTTATTGTGTTATATGAAGAGAAATGAATGAACATAAAAGGATATGGATATGAATTTTTAACCATCGCGTAATTGCCTAGTAGTAAGGCGCCTAACCACCTCATTGTTGGAAAATTTAGATGTGACTTGTGGGATTAGTTCACACCTTGTAATGGGTTAGAAGTTACTGAGCAGACACCCATAAGGTCCATGAACACTCGACTCTTATAGTGGTTTGTATTTGTAGTCTTGGTGAAAGTCTTGCTTGGTGAAGATTGCTTGTGGAAAGATCACTTATGGTTTCAATCGATAAGCGGTGTTTCCACCGATAAGCGATGTTTCCACTGAAGTGGTGTATCAGCGATAGTCTTGTAAATCTTGATAAGCGGTGTTTCCATCGATAGGTTGTACTTCCACCGCAAGTAAAAGTACTTCTAGTGGAAAGCTTCGCATGGAAAGTCTTCTAAATGGCGATTACAACTTCTTTATGACCACATTTAATTGGTCATGTAACCACTAACGGTATAATGGGGATAATTATGAGGCTATTAATGGGCCGATTAATACTCATAATTCCATGGGAATAGCTCAAGAGTAACCTCCTATATATAGGAGATCCGAACATGCATGATAGATACACGTAAAACAAAACACTTATTAGCGAAAGGGTTATAGAATTGTGCCTAATTCTAACTGCATTTGGTCTTATCCCAAGTAGATATTCGTGATACCCAGCATTAGGGGTCGAATAGTTTACTTTGGAAAGTGATCATGCGATTCCAAGTGATATCCAGGTAACCACCTAGTGGTATTGCTTCTGTGTCGTGATTGTCTTAACCCTACTTTGGGACGAATAAACCCCAACAATCAAAGTAAACTATTTAGTGATAATCAATGGCAATTCTTTGCAATGAACACATGGCTTCAAACTTTGCTGTCGGACAAGTTTGAAGGGTGGACTTTGGGAGGTGGCGGAAGAAGATGCACTTCTTCATGCATCGAGCATGAGTGTGGTCTATGTCTTGACTACTCCAATTCTCGATGATGGTGATGATGCTCTTGTGGATCAAATCATGAGGAGGAGCAGTGGGAGAATGATGACTACATATGCAGAGGTCTTATTCTCAATGGTATGTCGATTCTCTGTTTGATATTTATCGAACTTTGAATCTTCCAAAGAACGTAGGATTCCTTGGATGCCAAATATATGGTGAGGATGCATCAAGTAAGAAGTTCCTTGTTAGTAATTTCACAAATTACAAAATGACCGATTCAAGACCGGTTATGGAACAATACAATGAACTTCTTGGAATACTTGGAAGGTTTACACAACACCAAATGAACATGGATGAGGCTATCAAAGTCTCTTGTGTCATTGACAAACTCCTCCTTCATGGAAAGATTTCAAGCATACCTTGAAACATATGAAGGAGGTTAACTCTTGTTGAGTTGGGCGGTCATCTGCGCATTGAGGAATCTCTCAAAGTGCGGGATAATGACAAGCCAAAGAGTAGCAATGCTACCGGACCATCTGTTGTCAATATGGTGGAGCATAACAACTCCACGGTATAATGATAACAAAGGCAAACGCAAATATCATGACAACACAAGGGCGATCCTAACAAGAAGGCAACACCTACTTGTTGGAAATGTGCAAGACCGGTCACATTAAAAGGGACCGCAAAGGTGTTAAAATTGGTGGTAAAGCCAATGGATCGTGCACTAATGGTTCGGGGGTGGTGGTTCACCAACTCACCGAAAGGTCGAAATATGTTTAATAAGTCTTTTCGATTTATTATGTTACATATGTATATGAATCTTTTATGTGCATGATGATGATGTTGCGTGGTGGGTTGACTCGTGCAACAGTTCATGTGTAAAGATAGAAGTCGGTTTAAGACTTATGAGTCAACGAATGATGGTTCTATTCTTCATATGGGAAATGAGTCAACACCTTGGTGCATGGTCGTGGTTGTGTAGATCTTAGGTTTAGTTCGGAAAGATTGTAACTTTGTTTAATGTTATTCATGTTCCCGATATAAGGAAAAACTTGGTTTCAGTAGTGTTTTGAATAATCATGGATATAAACAAGTTATTGAATCGATAAATTTGTGCTTTCTAAGCATGGTGTTTTTATTGGTTTTGGTTATTTATGTAATCAAATGTTTAGGCTTAATATTTCATCGACAATGTTAATTCAACTTTTGTGACCACAAATGACACCGATTCTAGCCTATGGCATGCAAGACTTGGCCATGTACATTATAAAAGAATGCAAGATATGTCTAGGGATGGTTTAATCCTCGCTTTTGACATGGACACGAAAAGTGTAAACTTGCATGTTGACCAAGATAACCAAGAAACCCTTTCGTGGTGTTAGTCGTGAGACTAAGATCTTGGAGCTTATTCACAGTGACTGTGTGATTTGCATGCCACCCTTCTTTGGGGATATAAGTACTGTGACATTTATTGATGATGCTTCTAGATTTTGTTATGTCTATCTCGTTACATACCAAGGATGAAGCATTAGATAAATTCAAAGTGTTTAAAGCTGAAGTTGAATTACAACTTGGGTCTTTAATCAAAAGATTAAGGATCGATAGGGAGGTGAGTACATGGATACTCAGACTTTCATCGTTGGAATAATCCATGAAACAATCGCCTTTATACTCCTCAAAGAAATGGTATTTCGAAAGGAAAACAGGTGTCAAGGAGATGGTTAATTCCATGTTGTCCTATTCAGATCGAGTCAAGGGTTCGGGGTGAAGCTATGTTAACGACTTGCTATTTGCTCATAGGGTTCCCAACAAAAGGAACAAGGTTACCCTTATGAACTCGGACTAAAAGGAAACCCAACCTGAACTATCTCAAGGTCTAGGGTTGTAGGGTCATTGTAAGACTCACGATCCAAAGCTAAAGACTTTGGGTGAAAGAGGCATTGATCGCATCTTTGTTGGATATGCCGAGCATTCCAAGGCTTTAGGTTCTATGTTATTGAACCTAATGAACATGTTTCGCTTAACTCAATAATTGAATCAAGGGATGCGATTTTGATGAGTATAGATTCTCATCGGTCCCTAGACCAAGTCGAGGATTCCTAATGGAACTCATGACACTTTGGTGTATCGAGGTCCTCGATGGTGAACCATCGGTGGTCCCTGATGAGGTTGTGGTTCAAGAACTCGAACCCGTGCTCGTGGAAGAGCAAAAGGGTCGACTCCAAAGTCATTTGGACCGAGTTTCAACTATACTTAGTTGAAGGTACTGTGGATGAGGTCTCGCATCAATACTCCTATTGCTTCATTGTTGAGGATGACCCCAAAACATTTGAAGAAGCAATGAAGTCCCGTGATATTGCTTTCGGAAAGAAGCAATCAATGATGAGATGGATTCCATCATGGGGAACAACACTGGTGTTGGTTGATCTACCACCGTGTTGCAAACCTTTGGGTTGCAAATGGATTTTCAAAAGGAAAATGAAGGTAGATGGAACTATTGAAAAGTTCAAGGCTAGACTAGTCATTCGTGGCTTTAAACAAAAGTCGGGAATAGACTATTTTGATACTTATGCCCACGTGGCTCGTATCGATTACCATAAGATGCGATTGCTATGGCATCTATTCACAACCGTTATTCATCGATGGATGTGAAAACGACTTTCTTGAATGGTGAATTGGAAGAGAGGTTTATATGAACCAACCTCGTGGCTTCATCATGCATGGCAATGAAAACAAGGTGTGTAAATTGATTAAGTCTCTTTATGTACTTAAGCAGCACCTAAGCAATGGCATCAAAAGTTTGATGAAGAGGTTTTGTCTAGTGGTTATGTTCTTAACCAAGTCGACAAATGTGTATATAGCAAATTTGATGAATCGGTAAAGGAGTCATCATTTGTCTATATGTTGATGACATGTTGATCTTTGCATCGACCAAAATCAGTTGACGACAAAGGAATTTTTGTCATCAAGGTTCTCCATGAAAGACATGGGGAGGCGATGTTATCCTTGGTATAAGGATTAAACATGAAAGTAATAGAATTTCTATCTCGCCTCATTATATTGAGAAGGTCTTCAAGAAATTCAATTACTTTGATTGTACTCTGTGAGTACACCTATGGATACTTGTGAGAAGTCGATGCCTAATAATGGCAAGGTCAGTATCTCAACTTGAGTATTCTAGGTAATTGGTCGCTGATGTATGCCATGACTTGTACAAGACCGATATTGGTTTTGCGTTGGGAAAATTGAGCGGTATACTAGCAATCCTAGTGCTCATCAACGCAAGCAGCCTCGTAGGGTATCAAGTATTTGAAGAGAACTATGGATTATAGTGTCTCATATATCGGTTACCCATCGGTGTTGGAAGGTTACATCGATGCAAGTTGATCAAGAACATCGAAGACAATTCGCTCACCGGTGGTCGGGTATTCCTACTTGGTGGAGGTGCAATTTTTGGGCATCCGAAGCAAACTTGCATCACCGCTCAACAATGGAATCAATTTGTGGCTCTAGCAAATTACCGGTAAAGAAGTCGAATGGTTGAAAAACTTGCTTCGAGATTCCATTGTGGCCTAAACCTATAGCACCTATTTCTATCCGGTGTGATAGTGCGCTACATTGGCTAAGGCTTATAGCCGGATGTACAATGGTAAGTCTAGACACTTAGGTGTCGGGCATAGCATGATTCGTGAGCTTATCATGAATGGGGTGGTATCTATAGAGTTTGTGAGATCTCAATGAACTTAGGCGATCACTTGACGAAGGGTCGGCTAGAGACTTGGTTATAAAGTCTCGCTAAAGAGATGGGTTTAAGTCCAACTTAGTCATCGAATGCTAGGACACCCAACTCCTCCCGAGGAAACTTAGGAGTCGAGTTCAATGTGAAAGTCGAACATTCGATGGACCGGAGCACATGTTTTATTTACATCCCAAGGTTGTGCTCGAACCTCGCCGAAAGGAGGATGAAGTCTTTACTTAATGGTTAATTGTCTTTGAAAAAGTGCTTGGCGGGAGCATGACTAAAGAGGAACCACCTATGTAAATGTTGAAGTTTTGCCGCTTGAGAAGCTTTGGACTTTAGCTTTACAACATTTATGAATTTGGATATGGACACATGGCTTGTATAGTGTCGGGAGCGAGATAAGTGTTTGAAAACTTGTGTGTATTTTATCTTCGTATTCAAATGGGTTGAAGGGTTCAATTCTTAGAACACCCCGATTCTCGAATATTTGAACGTGTAATTTACTAAGATGGAAATTCAATCCTCCGGACATTTTCGTTTATGCACATGTTTTGATTGATGTTTATTTTTCATGCAAAGGAAGTGAACTAAATTGGGAGGATTGTTGGAAAATTTAGTGCACTTGTGGGATTAGTTCACACCTTGTAATGGGTTAGAGGTACGGAGCAGTACACCCATAAGGTCCATGAACACCCGACTCTTATAGTGGTTTGTATTTGTAGTCTTGGTGAAAGTATCGCTGGTGAAAATCGCTTGTGGAAAGTATCGCTTATGGTTTCCATCGATAAGCGTGTTTCCATCGATAGGCGATGTTTCCACCGAAGTGGTGTATCCACCGATAGTGCTATGAAAGTCTCGATAAGCGGTGTTTCCATCGATAGGTTGTACTTCCACCGCAAGTGAAAGTACCGCTAGTGGAAAGTATCGCTTATGGAAAGTATCGCTAAATGGCGATTATAACTTCTTTATGACCACATTTAATTGGTCATGTAACCACTAACGGCTATAATGGGGATAATTATGAGGCTATTAATGGGCCGATTAATACTCATAATTCCATGGGAATAGCTCAAGAGTAACCTCCTATATATAGGAGATCCGAACATGCATGATAGATACACGAAAACAAAAACACTTATTAGCGAAAGGGTTATAGAATTGTGCCTAATTCTCTAATCGCATTTGGTCTTATCCCAAGTAGATATTCGTGATACCCGCATTGGGTCGAATAGTTTACTTTGGAAAGTGATCACACGATTCCAAGTGATATCCGTAACCACCTAGTGGTATTGCTATTGTCATTGATTGTCTTAACCTCGCTTTGGGACGAATAAACCCCAACACTCACAATAGCTCTACGGTTCAAACCTTACTAGTTACTAGTACACATGTGAGCGAAATAAAAGTTAGAAACGGTCACGGGCTACCTTGGTTACGTTACATGCATTTTAGTTAAAACTTGCCCTCCCTAAGTAAAGGAAAACCTCATCTTTTTTTCTATGTGAATATGAATATATGTTTATTTATGTTTGTGTTCGTTCGGTTAAAACTTAGAGTAACGAACAAGAACAATTGACAACTTAGATGTTGGGTGTACGGGAGCTTGAACACAAAAATAGCTCTTAACCAAAATCGTAGTTTTAGTGTTTGTGTGATTGGAATTTTGAACAGAATTTAAATGATATGAGTGGAAGTTTTAACATCTAGTAATTAGAGAGTAAGGTCTTTCGCAGTTGGAGTTGTATACCGATTTTGAATAGTTTGTGTTGTTATTAGATTTTCAAGCATCAAATTTATGTGGATTTTTAGTTTTTTGAGGTTGAAATGATTTGCACATTTATCGCTTCATTAGTCTGCACTTGTTTGGATTGTATTTAAAAGATTGTAACGTATGTAGGTAGATGATGTGCTGGTGGAAGTTGTGGAAGGTGATGCGAGGAATGTTTTATGTGAGGCTGTGGAAAGGCACCATGCTATCATGTTGGTTGTTGGTAGTCATGGTTATGGAGCAATAAAAAGGTAAAAATGATTATTCATGTGAATATAGTAATTAGAATTTTATATCTATTTTGATCAAACAAACCTTTATTTGATTTGTTGTTAAGGAAAGCTAAATTGTTTTTGTAGGGCGGTTTTGGGAAGTGTAAGTGACTATGTTGCACATCATGCCCATTGCACCGTGATGATAGTGAAGAAGCCAAAGATTAAACACTAAGGGAACCTCTTGTTATGCAAATGGGGGTTTTTGCTTGCTCTAGTTATAATCTTCTAAGTATTGGCTTTAAAAGGTTAAAGACCTAATTGGTGTGTACTTCTTTACTTGGTTAAACACCTGCAACTTGAAACTACTTGAAACTACTCGATCTCTTTGTTGCAAGAATACTTGTGTAAATGTTTTTTTTTTCTTCTTTTTAACTTGTGTAAATGTTTTTATTACCAATAAAGTTATATGCATCATATAATACTACGCGAGTTCTGACGACGTATCCGATTATTAAAGTTCACGCGCCAACAAAATAACAATGACAAACTGATTAACCGGAGAGAAAAAAAATGATCCGACCCGGTTCACCCGTTTTACCGATTTCAACTGGTCTTCTCTGGTTCGTTTTTGAATGACTTTTATTGGCTAGCAGAACCGATGGCGACTCCGGATTCGGGTTCAACCCGTTGGTCCGATCCGGTTTTCAAAATTATATGTATCATCAACTTGTGAACATATAATTGTATAAAACTTTGTGTTTTATTTGTTGTACAATGTATATAATAACATATATTTTCTATTACTCAGCAGTGCACCCGCGACGCGGCGCATGCACTCGAAATAAAAATTCAATCAACCATGCTTTATAATCAAACGTTTTATGTGACGATAAATTTGCAGATCCAAAAGTTTCTCGATATTTCAACTATTTAGAATATTATAGTAGGGTACCGCGATCATGACCGGCGGTATCAAGTAATAAAATTTTCGGCAAAAATGTTTTCAATTTTATATTTTCTCTTACAAGAACTTTACTAATAGCGAAAACATAATGACTTTGAGTTACTTTAAAAAAGTTATGGATAATATCAAACTAATTCATATAAAAAATTGAAAGTGGCGTGATTTTGCGTTGCGTTAGTCTATAATGTTATTGGGTTATGGTCAAATTAGTTGATACTTGGTCCAGAATATAACTAAGTAGAAACATTTCTTTTATGAAATATATATGTAATAATCAACACCTCGTAATAAGTAAATAAAATATATTTTTGAACATATTTGTATCATTAATATTGTTTATTTCACTTGTCTCATATAGATAAAAGATATAAATAAAAAGTCTTATAATGTATACATCGTGTAAAGTATATATTTATGAAAATGTTTGAATCATTAATATTGTTTATAACACTTGTCCCAAATAGATAGAAGATATAAATAAAAGAATGCTTATAATGTAAAAAAGCTTACATGTTTAAGCAATCATTTAGAGTTATCCATTAATAGTATAATAATTAATATATTAATCATTGAATTAGCACTTAGCACTTTGCATTATTTGTCTTAAAAAAATTGTCCCGACTTTTACAAAAAACCGTTTTTTACTTTTGTGGTTAATTTTATTTAAAATAATTTAAAATTTATTTAGATTGGTTCTCGAAACACTCTTACGATAAAATAATAGTTTTGGAACTTTGTAGTTTTGCATGCACTTTAAAATCATATTCATTTATATGTGCAGTTTTGCATTAAAACTAAACTAATTCAAAAAGAAATAATAAATGAAGAATTAAAATGTTGTGGAAGATAAATTAGTAAAAGCTATGTATTATGTACATTATGCATTAAAAATTGTAATATTTAAAAAACACATTAATGACATCTTAAAAAAATTTAGGAGAGAGGGTGTTAAATGCTTTATAAGTAGTATAGATATGTGTAATATGTATAAAATTAAATAAATTATCACTTATGAATTTACATCTTTGCATCTTTGTTTTACAAAATTATCCCGACTTTTACAAAAACCGCTTTTTACTTTTGTGGTTAATTTTATTTAAAATAATTCAAAATTTATTTAGATTGGTTTCTAAATACTCTTATGATATAATAATAGTTTTGGAACTTTTAGTTTTGCATGCATTTTAAAATCATATTCATTTATATGTGTATTTTGCATTAAAACTAAACTAATTCAAAAAAAATAATAAATGAAACATTAAATTGTTGTGGAAGATAAATTAGTAAAAGCTATGTATTGTGTACATTATGCATTAAAAATTGTAATACTTAAAAAACAAATTAATGACATCTTAAAAAAAAATTGGAGAGAGAGTGCCAAATATTTTATAAGTAGTATAGATAATGGTGTTTTAAAATAACTTTAATTAGTGTATTTAATATTGTATTCTTAATTTAATAGATTTTGAGATGTGTGTTTAATTGATTTCTACTAAGAGCTTTATATGTTGTATTTCTCAATTTTAAGACTTTTAATTGCATATAATGAAGAGAGAGTGTTCTCTCCATTATATGTAATAGCAGAGTACCTGCGCAATGCGACGACGGATACGGGTAAATTTTTTGACGAACAAATGTTTTTCATTTATACATTTTTTCTAACAATAACTTTACATATGAATGACAACTATTAATTAATGTTTACAGAGTTGAAGAAATTTATTTTTCAATGGGCTATTACAAATTTATAGAATTAAAGACAATTATTTCCATTATAATAATCAAAGTGTGTAGTCTGAATTTTTTAAGCATTCCATTATTAGCAAGTCTCAAATATAATATAGATAGTATAGATATAGATATATAAGTATAGCCTATACCAACTTTCGGATATAACAAATAATTTGATCCAATTAAAATCTACTTAAACCAATCCAACATCACACAACCCAAGTTACTTACTGAGTATGTAGATTTTCGAGTATAAGTCCAAAATTATACTCGAAATAGAGATTAAATGACCCTCTCAAAGCGCACGTTTTAAATCCTTATCACTCGTAGTAACTCGTATGGAGTTTTTCCTAAGAATGGTCTAATTAGGACCCGGTTTAGTATATAGATTGATGTGTCGACGGCATTGCACCAAAAATTTTGAGGAATTGATTACTCATTAATCATGGTGCGACTCATTTCTTGTAGGGTTCTATTTTTCCTTTCAACTACCCCATTTGATTGTGGAGTGCGAGGACCCGAGAAATTATGAGTAATACCATTAGCATCACAAAAAGCTCCAAATTGCTCTTCATTATCAAATTCCCTACCATGATCCGTTCTAATAGACACTATAGGACTTCCTAATTGTCTTTGGATTTTCTTACTTAATATTTTAAAGTAATTAAATGTTTCGGTTTTATTCTTTAAAAATTTAGTCCATGTGTACTAGAGTAATCATCCACTATAACCAAAGTATAGTTACCTCCATAACTTTGAATAGCGGATGGACCAAATAAATCCATGTGAAGTAGTTCTAGACACTTAGTAGTAGAGACCATCTTTTAGCTTTGTGACTAGCATGGACTTGCTTTCCTACGTTACAAGCATCACAAAATGATGTTCGTATTTTAATTTTGGTAGATCTCTTACTAGTTCTTTAGATGAAAGCGATTGAAGAAGTCGCATATTGGCGTGACCCAATCTTCGATGCCATAGGGTCGAAGTATCATCCATGGAAGTAAGACAAAGTTTATCTTTAGGTTCATTACCGATTTTAATGACATAGACTCCATGTTTTCTAATGCCTCTTCCTATAGTAGTACCGTTTTTCAATATTTTACTACCGGTTTCACTAAAAAGTACGTTGCACTTTTTATCACATATTTGTCCTATACTTAGAAGATTGAAGTTTAGGTTTTCTACGTGACATACATCGTTAATGGTTAAGGATTTGTGAGAGATCGTACATTTACCGATGATTTTGCTCTTTCTATTTCCAAACACCACATTTCCTCCATTGAAGGATTCGTACGCGGAGAACAAATCTTTATTACCGGTCATATGCTTCATGCACCCGCTATCCTTGATCTACTCGTCCGGATCTAGGTCAACCTTTAGGCACACCTAAGAAAACAATTAACTCAAAAGTTTGGTCCCAATTTTTTCATGGGTCCATTGGTGTTATACATTTCATTCATATGAGGCATGTATGAAAACGGTGAGAAAGCATTCCAAGGTGTAAAGTTTTGAAATGGAAAACCATTCTATGCATTAGATTCCATCCCATTTGATGGTGGTTACTTCTAGGATAAACGTTATTTAGTCTTCTTAAATTTGTGTTTGGTTTAGAAAAAGATGGACCTTTGTTTTTCATAAAAATTTGATTTTGTTTTAGTGGAAGTGGTTGTTTGACATTTCTAACAGTAACATGGGTTGGTTTCTTCTTGTTAACAATAACAAAGTCGTTTCTAGAGGACGTGGTTGCATAATTTCTACTGTTTTCTGGTACAGACCCACGGATCCCTAAATTTACACTAGACGGTTCCTTTTTCAAGGGATCTGTGGGATCCGTGGCTACAGTAGCCATTTTTTCAATTGCTTTAACGAATTGTGTTTCTTTAATTTCACTAGTTGACGCTATGTGTTCCTGAATACCTAAACCCTTTTGATTATTACCCATTTTAACACTATCAAGTATTTTATCAAGAGTATTAGTACTTATTCTAGCAATCTTAGAATCAAGATGGTCATATAACGTTTGAAGTTGAACACAAAGCTCACATTCACTATCTACTTCCTTTCCCTTTTCTAAACGTTTTAATTTATCTTTTAGCTCAAGAACTTCCTTTTCTAAACGTTTATTTTTATATTTCAAAATCTTATTTTTGTTAATTACTTTTAGACTAATTTTGCAAAGCTTATCATATTGACGATGTAAGGATTCATAATCTAATGATGAACTACTATAATATAGAGATTCAGAACATACCTCGTTTCAGTCTTTTGCCATGAGACAAATTTCTTCGTTCTCCTCCTTACTCATTCCCCACGAGCCACTTACGAACACCTTTTATTCGTCACGTTTGGGACACTCACTAATGAAGTGATTAGGATCCTCTCATTTAAAACATGTACGTTCGTCCTTTACTTTTTATCGTCTTTGCCTTCCGAACCCCTTTTGTCGCCATATGGTTGCTTGACATATCTTCCTTTTCTCTCGAAAGAACTTATTGAAATCTCGCATCGCCATTGCATACTCTTCGTCATCACTTTCCGAAGATGAGGTTTCTTCATCGCTGAGACCTTCGCCGCAAGAGATTTATGCTTCTCCTTCTTTCTTTGGAAGCTTGAGTCTTTAGCAAGGACGAGCTCATAAACTTTAGGTTGCCTATGAGTTCATCGAGAGTGAGGATTGATAAGTCTTTGGATTCTTCGATGGTCGTCACCTTCGGTCTCCACTTTGATGGAAGCGCCTTAGAAATCTCGACATGATTACGACTAGAAAAAGACTCGTCAAGTGCTTGTAAATAGGTAATAATAGTATTAAAATTAGCAAAAGAATTATCTATACTATCCTCATCCGATATTGAAAATTTTTCATATTGTTAAACAAATAAATTAATCTTGTTATTTCTAACTTGTTGATTTCCTTGGTGTGTTACAACTAAAGAATTCCAAATTTCTTTAGAGGTTTTAAGCATAGAAATTCTTTCAAATTCCTTTTAGGTAAGGCATTGTATAAAACCATTTTTGCCTCACTATTTTTGGAAAGCTTTTTCTTTTGGTCGTCGGTGAGACGATCATGAGAGATGTTTACTTGTGTTTGGGTTTTATCATCTTTTGAGGTAGCTTGAAAATCACCTTCAACAATAATATACAAAAGATCAATATCTTTTGATTTCACATAAGTTTCAAATCTATTTTTTCAATAAATAAAACCATTAGTTTCAAGTAGTGAAGGTCGTTGCATAGATTGCCCTTCTTTATAATTTTCAAAAACTCATTGTGATCGAAAAGTTTTTAAAATACAATTTACTTTAAAACTTTTGTAAACCTTGCTCTTGATGCCAATTGTGAAAAACTAGAAGGGAGTTTAAATAGTTTTACCGATTTTAATTTAAGTTTTAAAGATTTAGATTCGATCTTATGTGAATTCGTTTGGATGGATAGATAGTATAAAGCGATAAGTAAAGTAAATAATGAAAGCAAGTAAAGTAAATGATAGAGTAGCGACACAGTGATTTATAGTGGTTCGGCTACAAGGACACCTTCCTTGCCCTACTCCACTCCCCGAGTTCCCTACTCGAGAGTTCAAGCACTATGTCAACAAGCTCCTTTAACACGGCGGAGAAGCCTCACAACGCCTCTTACACTTTTCCGTACAAAGCTAAATACCGAGTCCTTAGTACGGCGGACCAAACCAACACAACTATTACACAACAACTATGTGAAATATAAAAATACAAGATCTTGCTACAGAAATCTTGTGGATGAACAAATCAATCAAGTACCCTTTGCTTGGATGACTTGTAGTGTATCGTGATTTCGCATTTGAGAATGACCTATATGAGAATCACAACAAAAGAAAGAAGAACTACTAGATTGATCAAGTGATTAGAGATTAGAAGAGTGAGATAATATATGAGAGAGTTGTAAGAAGAAGGGTGAGAAACAATGAAGAAATTGCTCACTATTTATAGGCACAAAAGCTTACTGTAGCCCGGTTCCGGCGGATCCCTCACTTGGGGGATCCATCCAGTGCAATTCTAGGGATCTGGCAAACTAGGTTGTACCAGTCCGGATTTTGGGTTGCAAACCGGGTTTTGGGTTACGGGTATGAGCTATGGGTTGCAAACCGGGTTATGGGTCATGGGTCTTGGGTTATGGACATTGGGTCATGGGTCATGGATAATACCCAACATAATTTCATGCATGATGTCATGTAATGGGTTATGGGTTATGGATTAGCTCCATGGGTATGGGTCATGGGTCTTGGATATTACTCATCCTATTACATAAACAATTACAACAAAAGAATTATTACAACATTTTATGTGAATGACCAAATATATATACTTTACAAAAATAACATGTATTATTATAATTTTACTTATGATAACTTTATATTTGTTATCAACAAAACACAACGAGATCGCTAAATATGAATAAACGTTTTTACGGTTTATTTGTGTTAACAGATAAATTACCGGTTAGTTTCTACAATGCCAATCAAATAAAACATACATCTATACTATCTATAATGGGTTTACACCCACTTCTTGAGTTCTTGAAAAATTAAGAAACTAATTAAGGAAACTTAATTAATTAAAATTATGTAATAAAAGATGAATAATTTTACTCTGTATGTGTGTATGATATAGTTGACTAAGTATGTTTGTACAATGTTTACATGTATGTATGAGTGTATGTTTATAAAATTCCTTGAAACAAAATTTACACAGCTTTATAAAAACTACATGAGCACCGTGAATAGTAGCGGATTTTATTACTACAGATAGTTATAGTGATACTTTGGTTACGCAAATGATATTTTGGTTAAGTGTTTCGTGTAACCAAAATATCACTATAACTATCTCACGTAATAAAATCACATTCATGCACTGCGACTTGCATGTAGTTTTTTTATAAAGCTATGTACTAATTTCGTTTCAAGGAATTTTATAAACATACACTCTATATACATGTAAACATTGTACAAACATACTTAGTCAACTATATCATACGCACATACTGAGTACAATTATTCATCATTTACTACATAATTTCAATTAATTAAGTTTCTTATTTAGTTTCTTAATTTTCAAGAATTCAAAAATGGGTGTATACCCATTATAGATAGCATAGATGTATGTTTTATTTGATCGACATTGTAGAAAATAACCGTAACTTATCATACTTTCATATAATAGTGTATTTAATTTATAATACATATACATTAAAAAACAAATACCTTAAAACTTAATAATGAGTAATGTTTAATGCTCAAAATACTCTTTTAAAATTTCAATTTCAATTTTTTGATTACCTTTCCACATGAAAATTCAAATATTGTTGACTCAAAACCTTTTTAAACCCCGTATCATATGCCTAACAAATCTTTGAAATAGTTGTCTTAAAATGCTTTTAAAAATAGTTCTCACATTAAGAGATACCTAAAAGTAATTTAGCCATTTAAATTTTTAAGATTTAAGATTTTTTGCATGAATCGTCCTTGAAATTTTGTCAAATTAGCATGTTTCGTCCCAACCATTTTGAAATTGCAGAATCGCCTCATGAAACCTTTGAGTAAATTTTCGTCCGATTGGGACGAAACATGCAATTTAAGACTTTCAAAATATGCAATTTTCGTCCCAACCGGGGATGAAAATTTGCTCAAAAGTTTCTCACTGCACTTCGTAATGGTTTGGACGAAACATGTTATTTGACCAAAGTTCAAGGATGATTTATGCAATTTACTCTTTGAAAATGGTCATTCTTAGTGTGTGATAAAATTATTCGAAAATTCTTGTCATGCATAAAATTATTATCACTAAAAACATGTAATCGAAAAATCTTGTTCAACAAAATTTTAATTACATGGTGATCCGTCATCGCAACGCACTTGATCTAAATACATTTAAACCAATTTTCCTTTACTTCAAAGTGTGAGTTAAAGTTAAGGAAAAAATGAAATAAAATAAAATGAAACATAAAAATTATGTTCTCTAGTACTAATTAAAGAGAAAAATAAAATAAAAATTAGTGTAATTTTATTAATTATTAAAGTAAAGTGTTTGGAAAATGGTTATTTCACATTTATTTTCTTTTTTTTTCTTTAATAACAAAACTACAAAAACAAAACGTGTTACTTTTCTTTTCCTTTTCCTAATTACTGTAACAACCAACAAAACACATTTAAGCTAGCTGTAGTCACAAACAAACCGTGAAGTAACCAAATTGTTGAAATGGAAGGAGTAGCAGAAAAACCAGTGATGATCGTGGGAGTAGACGACAGTGAACACAGCTTCTACGCACTTGAATGGACTTTAGACCACTTTCTAAAACCATCCGCACCAAATTCACCTTTTAAACTCGTGGTTATTCATTCTAAACCTACACCCACATCCGCTATTGGTTTCGCGGGTCCTGGTATTTATATATATATTACTAAGTGATCGATCGTGTTTTTTATGAGTTTTGTATGTTCGTTTGTTTTGTTTTGATGGTTTTTTTTTTTGTTTGTTTGTGAGATTAGGTGCTGCTGATGTTTATCCGTTTGTTGATACGGATTTGAAGAAAATTGCTGCCAGAGTTGTTGAACGAGCCAAAGAGCTTTGTCATTCTAAATCGGTTTGTTTATGTTTCTTTATTTATTTATTCTGTCAAATGAAATGAATATAAGGGGGTGTTTGTTTAAGCTTATATGTGGCTTATGAGCTTATTTGTTTTTCAGCTTATATTTCATAAGCCAATTTTCTGGCTTTTTTTTAGACTTGTGGGCTTATATAAATTTATTATGATACAATAAACTTATTTTGACACCCAAGCCAGAAAATTGAGGCTTATTGAAATATAAGCCGAATCAAATAAGCTCATAAACCCATATATAAGCTTAAACATACACCCCCTAAAAGGCACCATGACCTCTTGTGTTCAGGGTTCAAACCAGGATACCTCGGTTAGGCCACGTAAATCTGAGTCCAAGACTCACCCTCTCGAGATAACCTAAAGAAAGAATCACTTGTTTTTTTATGAATATCAATATTTGTTAATTTAAGTGCATCTTGGGGTTCATTAGGTTAATTAAAAACTTAGACCAACCAACACAAACACTTTACAACTAGGATGTTTGGTACACGGTAACATGTACACAAACATAGCTCTTATTAAAAAAAGCTTAAATTAGTTTGGATGACAATGCTTGATAGAGCTTTTCAATAAAATAAGCTTGTAATGAAAAGCTACCTCTTCAATTACCTTTTAAGATGTCTCAGCTGTGAGTTACATGAGTTACAACTAGTTTTGCCAAACACGCCTCTAGAATTGAATTCAACATCAAAGTTGTGACCTATAATAGTACATGTGTGAAAATTAGGTTTTGTTTGTTAATTGTGTTCATGGATATGCTGTTACTTGAATTTGAATGTCGAATCAAGTTAATGTCATGTAATTTTCTACACAGAATTGTAATTTGATATGGGTTTGTGTGATTGATATTAGGATTGGATTTTGAATTTTACATCTGGAAGGTAATTAGAGAGTAAGGTCTTGCGCAGTTGGAGTTATATACCGATTTTGAATGATTTGTGTTGCTATTAGATTTTCAAGCATCAAATATATTTGTAAATTTTGGTTTTTTGAGGTTAAAATGATTTGCACATTTATCGCTTCATTCGTCTGCACTTGTTTGGATTGTATTTAAAAGATTGTGCGTATGTAGGTGGATGATGTGATCGTGGAAGTTGTGGAAGGTGATGCGAGGAATGTTTTATGTGAGGCTGTGGACAGGCACCATGCTACCATGTTGGTTGTTGGTAGTCATGGTTATGGAGCAATAAAAAGGTAAAAATGATTATTCATGTGAATATAGAAATTAGAATTTTATATCGATTTATCAAATCTGTATTTGATTTGTTGATGAGGAAAGCTGAATGCTTTTGTAGGGCGGTTTTGGGAAGTGTAAGTGACTATGTTACGCATCATGCTCATTGCACCGTGATGATAGTGAAGAAGCCGAAGACCAAACACTAAGGGAACCTCTCATTATGCAAATGGTGGTTTTTGCTTGCTGTATTGGCTTTAAAAGGTTAAGACGTAATTGGTGTGTGTTTACTTAGTTAAACACCTGCAACTTGAAACTATGATCTTTGTTGCAAGAATATTTGTGTGTATGCTTTTATTACCAATAAAGTTATAAATATCATATAATATTTTTTTATTATGCTTGTTCGGTGTCTCTTATTGAACCTGCTCTGACTCGTTTGCTTCTCTTGAGAAGCCTTTTGTCTGGAATTTTTTGTTAAACAGGATGGCAGAAAAAAAAATTAGAACGTTTTATCAGTACATGATATAGGTAACTGGGTTCTTCATAACTAGGTGCCAATTATAGTCGACTTTTAAATAACATACACTGATACACGACACGGCCAGGAACCTAAAACCCATTTTATTAGAAGTATTTACAATAAAATCGAGACTTTATTCACCACCTCTTTAAGAATGACCCCTTTGTTAAAGTTTCTTCCTTGGAGGAAATTAGAGTACCAATGTGAACACAGCTTAGGCAATATTTTCAAGTCCTTGTTATTGTAAAGGCTGGAAGTCTTACTGCCTGCAATCTTCTTTACTAAAATTGGGATAGTCTCTGAACACCTACGGGTTGACAAACTTGAAATGAGCTCATAGCAACACATGTATTCTTCAAATCAAAATCGCACTCACGTGTTGATGGCGAATAAAGGTAACAGATTAGTGTTGTATAGAGCTTTTGGTCACTCACCAAATGAAGGTGTCGACTCTTAGAGAGTAGCTATCAGTATATCTCTCACCTCTTTACCATTAGTAACTTTCCGTACAATGCTCATTAGTTGATTATCTAACTGCGGCACATAGAACCAAAGCCGAATTATGTCTGATTAGATGGTTCACGCAAAATAGCAGAAACTTGAGTTAACAAAGGAATGTGTGAATGTATCCAATAAAATAAACGCATAACTAATGAGTTTATGTAACTGCAAACCGAATCAGGTACACATTTAGTTAACACAAACACGAAGCATCAGGTACAGATTTAGTTAACACGAAGCAGGAAACCAGCAATTGGAATATTGTTCAATGTTGTTCTTCCTTCTCCAAATAGCCATACAAAATAATTAGTATAGTTTATAACACTTGCCATACAAAATAATTAGTATAGTTTATAACACAAGCGTTGGCGGAGCTTGAGCATATCAATTGGGGGCGAGACATTCTAGTGTATCATGTATCTTTTATCGAAGAACAAAAACTACATTGTATAGTTTATTTCAATCAAACATTTTCTTAGATATTGCTATTCAGTATTCAAAAATGGTATCTATCGTTCATCTTATAAAAAATAACAAAAAAAACAAACCATTTACAGGTAGAATAAGATAGTCAAACATTGTTAAATTTGAAAAAAGATAATTGAACATTGAAATAACATGAGTGGGGCTTTGTTTTCGAAACTTTTAAATATTTTAAGAGCTTTTATGTTTTGTTATCATAATTTGAGGGGGCATAAATTCTATATATCACTCAATATGGCTAAACTGAAAATGAGAATCTTGGGGGGGCCACCACCCCTCCCTGCCCTCACTATCCTCCGCCTATGAACACAAGTACCAACCGGTATTTCTACAAATGCTCAGTTAACCGGTCAAAAAGGGTCTTTCGAGAATAACCAGGGTTCAAACCCAACTCTTGGCTAATTAGGTCATGGGACATAAGCTCATTGCTGACCCAGGTCCTTGAACCGAATGTTTTCAACTTATTTGACTCTGTTT
Organism: Chrysanthemum lavandulifolium; assembly: GCA_022545495.1. Taxonomy (NCBI): domain Eukaryota; kingdom Viridiplantae; phylum Streptophyta; class Magnoliopsida; order Asterales; family Asteraceae; genus Chrysanthemum; species Chrysanthemum lavandulifolium. Next base: position 199,086,282 of record CM040238.1, read on the forward strand.
ATAATACAGAACAAATTAGTTTCAGAAATGATTTGTTACGAAAGCACTTCCATTTTCTAACGACCACTTCAGTTGTAGAGTAGACAAAACTACTTAGTGAAGTAGAATTACTACAAAGAGTATTAGATCATATGAATTACTCCGTAACATTTAGTCTCATCGTTAAGACTTCTTTTTAGGCTTATTTTTTCTATCGGTCTTTTTTCTCTCAAAATCCCATATTCGGCGGTTTTACCAGTAAACCAAATACCATCTTTAGAAAAAGATGTGCTGCCTGTTTATAATTCAGAACAAATTAGTTTCAGAAATGATTTGTTACCAAAGCACTTGCATATTCTAACGACCACTTCAGTAGTAGAGTAGACAAAACTACTTGGTGAAAAAAATTACTACAAAAAGTATTAGATCATATGAATTAACATTTAGTCTCATTGTTAAGACTTCTTTTAGGCTTATTTTTCTATCGGTCTTTTTCTCTCATAATCCCATATGCGTGCTACCAGTAAACCAAATACCATCTTTAGAAAAAGATGTGCTGCCTGAGGTATATGCTTATAGCAAACACACAACTAGATTTTAGCAACTCCAAACATAAAAATAACTAAATATGGTCAACAATACATTCCAATACAACAAATTTATGCAGCTTGTTCTAACAAATATAAATAGGCATTGACCATCCGAAATCCATGCATGCCCGATATCCATAACACAAGGAATGTTCAACATTGAATTTAGTTAGGCTAAGGTAACTCATAACTGATAACCTGCACTTGATCGCATAACAAGTGACTAAGGAACCTTTTGTTGCACCTTCATGGCTTCGGATTGTCACCTGTCAATGCAATTGAGCAACTACAAATATGAGATACTAAAAAACGCAGTCTTCCCAACAACTTTGTAACTAATCTACACACAGGTCGATGTAGAAGCAAGAGTAGATTAATTAATGGTGGATGTAGTGCGCACCTTACCATTTAGGTACCAAAAGTGAAACTAATTGCATACTTCAGGGATAAAGGATGCATTTAATAACATACTCAAGAGACCAAATGTGATGCCATTTACCCTTTAGAGACCAGATGTGAAAATAATTGAAAAGCATTTTGTACCCTATACTGAATACTCAAGAGACCAAATGTGATTACTCTATAATGGATAAAAAAAAATGAAGTACAAAATGCATTACCGCGATAAACTCTTGCTCCTGCTACGACTCCTGCTTTTGCTTGGGCTCCTGCTCTTGCTAAGAGAGCGTCTTTTGGGCGGGCTTTTACTAGCACGCTTTGTGCGCTGAGTTGAGAAGCAAATACAATATAACAGCAATATCAAGAGTATTAACCCTAAGTAACAATTCTACGTAAATCTAAAGAGCTTACAAGCCAGTGATTGCCAAACACCAAATGACCAAATACTACATGTTAACATGAGCATGTCATATGGGTTCTTAATTAACAGAATAGATCAGATCACAGTTTCACTTACAGGAGGTGGTGGAGATCTGGATCTTGAAGGAGATCTGCAAAAGTTCCAGAAACAAGCGAGTTTAATATCCAAATGTTCCTCTTAATTACTCTGAGCCAAGAGCCTTGATGCCAATTCCACGTCAGAGAATCAGTAAAAACCATAAACAATTATATGAATGCAGAATCAACAAATGTTTAGCACCCCAGAGACCAATCAGAAAACATCTTTAAAATGATAAAAAGAAAAGAAAGATGCAAATTAAGACTCAAGTGAACAAGATACCAATAAAGCCGATAAATAAGTTGAACAGCATGCTTTATTTCCTACGTGGCATTTGGAGAAGCAATTTGCCATAGTGCATAGTCCATAACCATATAGCCCGCTTTTCAGAATCCAGTTTTAAATGCAATCCATATCCATGATTCTTCTTGTCCCAAATCTAGCACCATTGGACATAAGTGATGCTCATTAAAGAGACAACACAATGGATTCTGAGACTAGCTTTTATAACATCATACCTTCACAACCAAAGTTGTTACAGGTATTTGTAACATATCCCACCAAGATCCTAACATGCAATCCTTTGAGAGCGGTATATATCCATATCTAGAAAGTCAGAAACAAGACAGTTTCATCTTTAAATTTTTCACATGCCCAACCGACACAAATTCATGAATCAACCCACAGGGTACAAACTAAAGAGCTAACAAAGTTAAAGTGAAGTTTCTACTTAAAAAATGTAGGATGGAGAATGATTGGTTTAAAGGAGCATGTTCTACAAATGCCTGCTAACACGAATTCATAGACCAGCCCACATGGTAAAAGCTGAAGATATAAACGGTGTTTTTTACTCTATCAAGGCTTCCCGTAACAGCTGCCCACCTCATGCATGAGGCACTGAGAGTGGCTCATCCACCCACGCATACAACTAACTGGTAAGTGAGGTGGGCCCTGCACAAGGGTGGCCTAATAAACCAGGATCTAGACTTCAAGAGTAGATACGTTAAGCCATCAACATTTAAAATCTTAAACAGAATATACCTATATCTACCACTAAAATTAGACAAACATTCTAGACTATCAATAGTAGGGTATAGACATTTGGACAACAATAACTTGAAAATGACATGAACAAATACAACAAAACAACAAACACCAATATAGAGAATCATGAAACACCAAAGAAGAAAGGTGCAAGAAAAATCGTAACATAAGTGACGTCTATATGAGATACATAGGTAACCAGTTCCTATGGCACTATCATGAACGATGACAAGTTAATTACATAGCAGAGAATTCAGCACCCAAAGATAGTGAAACGCCAACGCCATAGTATCAAGTCCGATTAAATTGAGATATGACATGTTGAGAATAGGGTGAGTAACTTTAGCAGATATATATATACAGAAAAGTAAAACAGTAACCTAGGACGCGTACCGTGCTGATGGGCGAGGAGAAGCAGACTTTGAACGAGCACGCGGAGAGGCAGACTTTGAACGAGATTTTGAGCGACGAGAAGACTTTGCTTTTGGAGATTTACTGTTCAAGAATATAAAAAACGGCAGTTTCAAGTTAAAATAGGAGTAGAAAAGAATGTTCAAACAGAGAGCAAGGAAGCTTCCACGATAAGTTTACGTAAACTGTGAAATAAAACAGGATTGAACCTTCGGCCCTGCTGCGACTACGGCTATAGCTCCGGCTCCTGCTACGGCTGCGGCTCCGGCCCTAGAGCGACTTGAATCATACTCCTTCACCTATAGGTGGTTCACATGTAGTTTTGGTAAATCGCATGACAAAAAAATTTGTGTATGCAGCACAGAACAGCTAAGCATAATTATTTAGTTTAAATCATACACGACATTCTCGAGAGAAAGCGTTTTAAACTCTGAGTCATCCAATTTCCGTATCTGTAAGCAAAATTAATAAGCATTACATAGTACCACAAGTAGCCAGAATTTTCTCAGTAACTTGGTATAAGAGAAAAGCAGAGAAAAAAAATTACATGATATTTCATGTCATCATAGTTTGTGTAGTCAACAATCCCTGTGGTGCCTGCACAATAATGTAAATGACATATCACACTTTATACTCAAGTAAAAAAATCCACATGCTTTCCAACACACAGTGTTACTAGAAAATTGTCGATCTGATTATCTTACCGCCCCCCTCCTTAAACACTTGAGAGAAACAAACGTCCCCAGCTCGACGCATGTGATCCTGGAAAATAAAAGTGAGCCAAACAGCGCGTCAGTCAAAGAAATTATGCATCACTGCCTTAAAACGGTGGGTATAACAAAGCTTATCAAAATGTTCAGATAAACCAAATACCCTTCAACATTTTCAATTAAATACTACCAAAAAGTATGCATAAAAAGTGACCTCCCACTAGTAATAAGAATACTTGTTTCATCATAAAATAACAGCAATATTCGACTTGACTGATGTTCATGGTGCAACAACTGCTTTGATGAGAAACCTTACAATTTTAGTAGGAAAATGGGACAAACAAAAAAACTTGGTCCCGGTATAAAACTAAATTGTTAAATCTGGATGCAATAATGAGCAATCCACTTTCGCAATTAGACAGATAAAAAGACAAAAACATTAGCAATCACTGAGTTACAATTTAAAGGTCATTTCAAAAAACTTGGTAAAGAATATATCTTAACTTTGAAGAAACTTCTTTAGGTTTTTCTAAAAGTGCTTGAACATGAATAAGACTAGGCATAAAACTGGTCTGATGTACATTTAATCAGTAGTGTTAAGTTAAACAGAGACTGAGACAAATAATTAGAAGCATGCAAGTTAATAGAGCAACTGTATCATTAACTAAGTGACGTTAGCATACAATGGTGTTGGTTACTGACAAACATTGCAGTTTGTTGAGCTTATCGCAGGTTGGACAGAGGTGTGCCGAGTGAGTAGAGTGCGGTTAATACAGATTCAAAAGGATGTTATGGAGTGCAAATGTTACAAACCACCAATTAAAGTTTTGAAAGATACTAACCTTAAGGTCTTGCCATGAAGCAGAAGAGGGTAACCCAGTGACCAAAACTGCATCATAGAATACACATATACGGGATCAATATCTCCATATGACCAGGATAAAAAGGGCAATTTCAATCCAAAATTTGTACCTCTGTAATCAGATCGCCTTGATACTCCTCCAACATGAGCACCCGACCACCGCCGTGACTATTATGACGATCTGTAGAAGATGAGTTGCCACGACCACCATGGGCAAGTTCCACCTATTATAACAGTAACATTATATTGGTGACTGTCACTACCATTTCCACCTTAACGGATAAATATAAATGTGTGCCTTGTATGTGCGACTAACCCTTAATCTGTGCCCATCGAAATCATAGCCATCACGGCCCCTAATAGCATCTTCTGCATCACGAGCCTCGTCAAACTACAAGAAAGAGCATCATACCATATCAGTAAATATATAGATAGACAAAAGTGGTGGTGTCAGCAAGATGAAACTCACCTCAACAAAAGCATAACCGGGAGGTCTTGGTGGGACCTTCAAATCGATACGGGCTATTGGACCATACTGCAATTTGCAAAACAATACGCATATGAAATTCTGTTTCGTTCGGGCAATAAAACTCGTACTAAAAGCATTTCAGATATATACACCTTTGGCTTTGAAGCAATGGATTAAAAGTATGTACACTTTTAATTGTGATGATAAACAAAATATTTTTCTCCGTACAAAGTAGTGAATCACAAAATCAAATTTTCCAATATCAGAATGATATCCCATGAAAACAGAATAATAACACCTTGAATTCTTTCAAATCCTCATTACTTGTTACATATTGAATGCACGTATATAACTCTTAATTCTTTTACAACAATCTTTTAATACGTAAGATGTATAAAATGGATTAAAACCAAAACGAGCCAGTCACCTTGTAAACAAATCTTCCACTTCCGCTCACGAATATCCCCAGGAAGATTACCAACATATAGCGTTCTGCTTGACCGACTCATTGTACCTGGTACAAAACAATGATAAACAAGCTCATAACCTATAAAACGAACTCAAAACTAGAAGATAACAAGTGTTGCGATCAACTATTTAAAATTGAATTACATGACAAGTAAAATAAATCACGGGTGACAAAAATATTGATTAATATATAAATCCGAAACAAATTTCATATTTTCATTTTACCCTAACGTCCTAACCAAAACATAAACATTAATATTAATACCTACACAAACTCAAAATGTAACTGCAAAACGATAAATTACGATACCTACATGTGTTGAGTTAGGACGTTAGGGTAAAAAAAATTACAATACCTACACACATGGGCAGAGATAGGGAGGGGTCCCGGGGGTCACGTGCCCCCCTAGCCAAAAAAAAAAAAAAGTGTAGTGTAAATTTTCTAAAATATCTTGATTTTTTGGTAGTTTGCCCCCCTTAATAACCATTTTGTAATGTAGTTTCTAAAACTTATCAAAATGTGCCCCTTCGAGCAAAAATTCCTGGCTCCGCCCCTGCCTACACAAAGTCCAAATCTTACGGCAAAACTATAAATTCAGATGTAAATTTTTCGCAAAATAATACAGTAATAATCACAAAATTCAAAATCTAATATTACATCAAAAGTAACGTTTCAACGAGTTCATAAAACATTTGAACAGTAATTTCAAGAGATTACCCTCCAAACTAACTTTACCGGAACGCGAATTCAAACCACAAAAGTTAACAAAACAAAAATAGCTACAAATTTCAAAATCTAATGACTTAGTGAAAGTATCACTATCCTACGGCACGTTGAGATGCATTTTCTGTTTAAAATTATTTTCACAAATTCAATTTTAACCTAACTCAACCAAGCCTGTAAATGAATACAATCAGTTAAAAAAAATCACAATCGATAGCTAAATTCAATTATAAGTGTAAGAATAATGAATCTACATATCCAAAAACCGATTATATATATAACAATTGAATTGGATGTTATTTATTACGAATTGATAATTAACCTAACTTAATTTAGACTTGGTTAATAAACATGAAGATGAATATATAACTGTAAATTTTAACCGCATGAATGAAAGTGCTTACTGTTTAAAATTTGGTAGATCCGGCCGCCAGAGTCGTTTGTTAGGGTTCAATTAGACGATTAAGTTGTTACAAACTTTAACAAACTGGTGGTGCTCTGATCGTCTGTGTGCGAGTGTATAGTGGACCACTGTCTGAATTTTAATCTAACGGTTGAGATAAAATATGTGTTAGAGTTATTAGCCCATTTGTGTGGGGCTTTATGTTTTGGGTTTAAGAAAGCCTATTTGTTAAAAGAACAATAATAATAATAGGAGTTAAGCACTATTAAATAAAAAGGTGTTAGTGATTATAAGTTAAAAGTTGAAGTTATATTTTTAAATAAGTGGTTGACCGTTGACGAATTAGTTGGAATTAAAATTTATTATTGTAAAATAACATAAAAATATCACAAATTAAATTTATATATATTTTGAGATTTTGCATGTTCATCAATTACAATTATATATTTAAATAATTTTACTAATTATAAGATATTTTTTGTTTGCCGCAATGCTTATATGGGCTTCAGCTTATAAAATAAGATATGTTTGTCACACGAATTTATAAAAGATTGTATAAGCCATAAGCCTCTAAATCAAGCTAGTTGAAACGGACTTATAATTAGTCAAATTACTTTAATATCATTTAAAATATAATGGATTAACACGCAAAAGCTAGCAATATATATGAATTTAATTTGATGTATTATTATGCGATTTTACATTAATGAACTTCATCTCCAACTAATACGCCAAACAACTTTATAAAATGTAGCTCAAATTTTCAACTTATAATATAAGCTCCAGCTGATGCGTGTTTTATTGACTGTGTTTTAATATTTATATTGTCTCGTTATACCTATGGTCTACCCTAATGCACTAACGGGCAAAGTACCGGTCGTGTGTAGTGTAGTATTCGGTAAAACCGAGGTCGTCCCAAGAGCTATGTGTGGATTTTAACTAAGTCTAGGTGTCACATTTTTAATATTTTTAAGGTTGAAATGATTAATTAACTACTAAAACAAGAAAATAAAAGATAGCAAGTAAAGGCGAGGGTTGTGATCAATAGAGGAGAAGTGTGCTAACCTAGTTAATCTTCCTATCATGTTAAGTTCACGTTTAATTACTTCCAATTGCTTCAAGTGGGGGTAAAAGTCGCTAGGACAACATTTGGTCAGTTCGTCCTAACCTATCAGCAAAGGTTTCCACCGGAGATCTCGGGTGACCCCTTGAAAGTCCAGTTGTTTTTAGTCCCCTAAGCCAAGTCATTAAGTTCCGCTACATGCAAGATTTGTAACAATGAGTGCCCGGGCGCTAGCATCTTAAACACTCATCCCTAACTTCTTAAGTTCATCCAAACGGTAGGTGATCAGTTGGTCAAATCGCACAAGCGAAGAAGGGTCGTCAGTTGGTCAATTCTTACCCTTCCCACTCAGTCTAACTACTTAGGGTCAGTTGGTCATATCTCCTAAGTAACTAGCCACTACCGCCATTCAAAACTACCGAAACAAGGGTAGCTACCAACAAACTATGCATGCATACACTAGAAACAATTATACGGAAGCAATGTAAACATAAACAAAACAATTAAGAAATCATAACTAGGCTAGCACCAGAGGTGCTTAGCCACTCATATTAACTAAAACAATCGATTCAATGTTTAACATTACGAAATACATGAATTGAAAGTAAAGAAATGATAAAATGCTAATGCTTATCGTAGGGAGTGATTTCTCCCTTGGAGATGGCTCCGTATGCTCCCTAAGATCTGCCTTCAACCTTCTACTCACGTTCTCTGAATTGGTGTGTGAAGTGGATGAATAGAAATGATGGAATTTGGGCGGTATTTATAGGCCAGATCTGGTTACGGCGTAACTTAAGTTAAGAGTTACGCCGTAACATCCATTTCTTCGTAATTTGCTCTGGAAAAGCTGGTTACGGCGTAACATCGGGAATGAGTTACGCCGTATCTTCAATAAATCGTGGTTACGCCGTAATTGTGGAATTAGTTACGTCGTAGCTTGCGCCGCGCGCGAACCTCATTTGACCTAATTAGTTACGGCGTAATCTTAGGATGGAGTTACGCCGTAATCTTCCGCTTAGTTGGTTTTCGAGCCACGCTTTTGTTACGGCGTAATGTGAGAGGAGTTACGCCGTAACATCTTCAAAATGAGCATACTATCATATATCTTCAATAAACTCTCCAAATCCGCGTCTCTTTAGCTCCAATGCTCGTAATTTACCTGAAAGTGAAATATAGAGGAAAACAAGCGTAAATCCATATAAATGATATAAAATACGAGCATTATCGGGAAATTGACACTTAATATTCGTGACTATTTGATGTTATCAAATATCCCCCACTGAACTCTACTTGCCCTCAAGTAGACCTTATTAGATAGATTCCTAAAAGATATCTCCCATTACCGGAAAATATAAGTTTACAAATCCTTTATGCTAGAATAAAACAAAGCCGAACACCTCACGAAATGGGAACAAAACACTCAAATCTCTCAACTATTCTAAGTGTCAATTTCGGGTGATCACTCATCGCACAGTCATAGCATGTATTCTATCATAAGCTTGGCGGTTACACAAATCTCCACCACTAGAGTTAAGGACAAAACAATTCTCGAAGGCAATATGGGTAGACACGACAAAGGTTAAGGGTGATTTGTCATTACTAACATGTCACGGCGAAGTGGACAAAATCAATGATACATGACCAAATCCATGGCCAAGACACCAAAGATTGCTCGCTGCATCACCTAGACACGCTTCATGACTAAAGGGTAGGATAAGACATGGGATAAAATTGGTGTAAAATAAAATCAAGCAAATAGTCTAAATCTATAACCAAGTCATCACCACTTACCGTTCATCCAAAGTTCAAGTTTCGAAGTTAAGAAACCGGATCATGATAATACCAGGTAGATGTGCCATTAGAGGACGTCATGATGGGCACATTACCAACTCCATTCTTCAAATGTGACCGAGGTGGCCTCCTCGATACTAAATCTATAGTAAGCTCATAACATAGTGCTTATAACTTCGCACTTTACAATCAAATGAATAACAATAACTATTTTTTTTTATTTTTTTTTATTATTATTTTTTTTTTAAATCTCATCCTTTTTTTTTTCAACAAACATAATAACTAAACATAACATCCCCCCCACTTGAGATGAACAATATGAGAATTTGGAGGGTCTTCGATGGTCTTTAAGAATATGTCGTCGACGAAAGCGTGATTCCCGAACCTTTCCACTTGAACCTTTAACTTAGGCAAATAATGACTTTCCACTTACAAATAAAGACTACAGTGTAGGCTAAGGTATAAGGGTGTAACGAAACAATATGTTGGGTGAACAAAATGAAATGAATGGCTCAGATGGGTGTATCTAGGGGTATCTTGCACTAAAGGTGAGTGCAACAAAGAGTTTAACATGGGGGTCGAGAAGTCAAGATGACTAATCGATAGATACACAATGATAGGCTATTTGGGTGATAATCCTATAATACTGCCTTCTTAAATTGAAAGGTCTAAATACATCGAGCTAACTCAACATACCTCGCCTATGGTCTCGAAATGATGTAAAGGCCAAGTTCTAAAGTTTACAAGCTACCGACACACACTCATAATTTGGTGGATTTGGGGTAAAAATTTGGAAACGGATAAGGCTAATCTCACCATATAATATCAAGGGTTATAATGTGCTCGGCTAAGGTCTAATCTAGTTAGGTTAAGAAAACATGTCAAAATTTTAAAATGGCATAATTTTTCAAAATAAACTAGAAAACGAGGGCAAAATAAAGTTCAAGAGACAATTCTACTCCGTCCCCCACTTGAAATGTACAAAGTCCCTTTTGTACTAAGCGTTAAATAAAGGTGAAGAGAAAAGTAGAATTAGAGCGAGAACTTCCCTGAAATTTGCTCCAAAAGAAAGAAGGCCCACGAAAAGAATCGTGCCTTCGCATAAGCATCCACGAGCAAACTTCAATCCCAGAAATCACACTACCGACAAGCATAATTCTAAAAAGAAAAGAAAATGAAAAGAAACCTAACTCAGTTTCGTAGGAATCACGGTTGCATTTAGCGTATGCAACAAGCCTTTTAAACCACTTGGTGTCCCAAGTGGACGAGTGTAGTCTCGTGAGGGCTTACAGGAACATACCCACAAAGTTCATTTAAAAACTAATACAAGGTTATTGTGTTTAAAAAGAAAGAAGTGTTACAGAGGATAGTTACGTCGTAACTCCTATAAGGAGTTACGCCGTAATTAGTGCAAAACCAGCGACGCTACAGAGTGTAGCTACGGCGTAACCATTGCATGGGATTACGCCGTAATTGGTAATGCTCTGAGAAGAACTATTGCAAAAAGTATGTTACGGCGTAACCATAAGAATGAGTTACGCCGTAACTATGATGATCAGTCCCGTTCAAATGATGCAAAGAACTTTTCTCCGATTTCCGCAAAAATGGTTAAAACACAAAACCCAATGAAATGGAAATAAAACAAATGAAAGGGATAATTTGGGTTGTCTCCCGAAAGAGCACTTTTCTTTATTTACGAGTCTTTAAGTTAGACTCAAAGCCTCGGGGCTTTATGGTGGCCTTTGGACTTGGCCAACTTCCTCCTTAACTGCTTTTTTGTTCGAGGATGGCTGGTCCCAGACACAAGGAGAAATAATCGGGGTCAAGGAGTATCGATTTTCTTGCAAAAAATTAGCTTTCGCCCATTCATAGCGAAATTTAGCCTCGACTTCCCATTTTAGCTTGACATCTCCAAATTTCACTTTTAACCAATTTTCAAATGAGATTCCCTTGTATCCGACTTTCATTCTTCTTTCCTCGTCAAAGCACGCCCATTCTTTGCGTTTGAGCCAGTTGGGGTCGGGGAATTCTCCTCCATCGCAAATTTTCCGGTTGGGGTCGCACGTAGGCCATGCTCTGGTGAATTCATCAGACATCATAGCTGGTTCGCAAAAATGAAGAGTCCAATCTACCTCAGTGAACCAATCGTTCATAATATCGTGTCCTTGAATCCAACGCTTCTTGATTAGTTTTTCGTCTTCCCAGCACCACCAAACTTCTGCTGCCTTTTTTATCCTTCGAATGAGAAATTGTCCTCCCCATTACATCTTTTTTGAAACGGAGAACACGTAGGCAATGTCACTTTAGAACCCTCAATCAAAGAAATCTCAGGAGCACAACAGTGAAGTTTCCCCGTAACAACAATATCAGGTACGGAAGGTCGGACATCATCATCTTCTTCTTCGTTGTTGTCATCATCACTCGACTCGGTCCCCTGCAAATGGCCAAAATATGAAGGAGGAAACCTATCGGAACAATCCACTTGAACCTCCTTTGGATCCTCATTTGTCACTATTTCATCCGGCTCATGGCACAAAGTTTTGTCCATTTTAAATTCTACTCTATCACTATAGTATCCCAATGAGTCAAGGAACGGTTTACCAAGAATTAAACGTTCCCTCGTGTTTTTCTCCATGTCGATAACCACAAATTCGGGGGCAGAAACAAACCTATCGACCTTAACACAAATACCACCTGTAATTCCTAGGGGAGTAGCCTTGGTCATATTGGCCATCTCAATCGCCATATCCGTTTTCCAAAGATGGATTAATTTGAGTTTTAAGAATATGGAAAGTGGCATGATGTTTATGCTAGACCCAAAATCCACCAACCCCAAGATATCATGACTCCCAACTGAACATGGAATGACGAACCCGTCTGTGCTAACATCTTTAACTGAAAATAACCCGATTTCTGACCTGTTTACGTCTTCTGATTCTTGGTTACGCCGTAACTCAGGAAAATAGTTATGGCGTAACTGTAACTGATTGTCGACAGTCGCATCTTTTAAATTTTTGGTTGGAGAATGGCAATCTTCAATTACTTCCTGTGAATTATCATCAACAAAAACGGCATTACATACCACCATAGGTTTGACCCCTCAGGTTCAGTGTCATTCATCTCTATCTCTGCACTAAGCTTTTCCACCATGGCTTCAAGGTTTTTTAGGGATGTGTCGTGTCTGGAGAGGTTTTTATTTGTGTTTTCCTGGAAATCCCTGAGCCATTTATCTTGTTCTTTTTTCTTTTGGGCTGAGCTTTCCAGGAATTGGTTAATGGTCTCCTCAATGTTGGGCCTTCTTTCTCCATAAGGCCCACGGTTATAATTTCCACGATACCCATTATTATTCCTATTATCCCCATAAAATGGTCGATTTTCTCCATATTTAGCTTCTTCGATTGTGCTATCTTCGTTAGTGTGGGGACAATTTTTGGTGAGATGTCCTCCTCCGCAGCTCTCGCATCCTACTTGGATGGCATGAACAGTTTCTCTGATCTTGAGCATGTCCCGACCAAGATTTTCTAGCTTGTTAGTGATGGCGGCAATTCCATCAAGATTTCCGCCTTGGTTTCTTTTGCTACCTCCATCGTGCCATTTTTGGGAATGATCGGCCATTTTTTGGATGGCTTCAATTGCGAGAGTAGGGGTCATGCTCGGAATTGGTCCTTGGTAGTCCAACATCTGTCTTGTAGTCACGTTGATTCCTTTGTAAAAGATGTTGACCTTTTGCTGGTTGTTTAGATCATGTGTAGGACACTTGTAGAGGAGATCGTTGTATCTATCCCAGGCTTGATACAACGTTTCATCGTCATCTTGCTTGAAATTATGAATCTCCATGAGCTGATTAGATATCTTCGACGGAGGACAATATCTTTGGATGAAGTGCTTTTTTAGTAGAGCCCATGTATCAACCGCCCGGGGGCAATCTTCGATCCATCTTCTTGCTCCCCAAGAAGAGTCATGGGAACACCCTTAGCATAACAGCGTCATGAGACACACCCGGAATGTTGAAAAGGCTTGCGATGTACAAGACATTCTCAACGTGCTCATACGCATCTTCGTCCCTGTTTCCTGAAAAAGGGTTAGCACGAAGCTCCCTCATAAATTGATCTTTAATCTCGAAACGGACATTAGCTCCAATCGCCGGTCTTACGAGCCCCGACCCTTGTTCTTCTCTTGTCAACGCCAAATATTCCTCAAGAGTGAGGTCATCAATGTTAACAACTTCCATGGTACCTGAAACTTGAAAAGAGATCGTGAGAAATTGAGAAAATTTAAAACAAAACAAAATGAAAGACTTAATGAAAATCCTAATATAACTCCCCGGCAGCGGCGCCAAAAACTTGATGCAGGTTTTACTGACCATGTTTTAATATTTATATTGTCTCGTTATACCTATGGTCTACCCTAATGCACTAACGGGCAGTGTACCCGGTCGTGTGTAGTGTAGTATTCGGTAAAACCGAGGTCGTCCCAAGAGCTATGTGTGCGGATTTTAACTAAGTCTAGGTGTCACAGATTTTAATAGGTTTTAAGGTTGAAATGATTAATTAACTACTAAAACAAGAAAATAAAAGATAGCAAGTAAAGGCAAGGGTTGTGATCAATAGAGGAGAAGTGTGCTAACCTAGTTAGTCATCCTATCATGTTAAGTTCACGTTTAATTACTTCCAATTGCTTCAAGTGGGGGTAAAAGTCGCTAGGACAACATTTGGTCAGTTCGTCCTAACCTATCAGCAAAGGTTTCCACCGGAGATCGCAGGTGACCCGTTGAAAGTCCAGTTGTTTTTAGTCCCTAAGCCAAGTCATTAAGTTCCGCTACATGCAAGATTTGTAACAATGAGTGCCCGGGCGCTAGCATCTTAAACACTCATCCCTAACTTCTTAAGTTCATCCAAACGGTAGGTGATCAGTTGGTCAAATCGCACAAGCGAAGAAGGGTCGTCAGTTGGTCAATTCTTACCCTTCCCACTCAGTCTAACTACTTAGGGTCAGTTGGTCATATCTCCTAAGTAACTAGCCACTACCGCCATTCAAAACTACCAAAACAAGGGTAGCTACCAACAAACTATGCATGCATACACTAGAAACAATTATACGGAAGCAATGTAAACATAAACAAAACAATTAAGGAATCATAACTAGGCTAGCACCAGAGGTGCTTAGCCACTCATATTAACTAAAACAATCGATTCAATGTTTAACATTACGAAATACATGAATTGAAAGTAAAGAAATGATAAAATGCTAATGCTTATCGTAGGGAGTGATTTCTCCTTGAGATGGCTCCGTATGCTCCCTAAGATATGCCTTCAACCTTCTACTCACGTTCTCTCGAATTGGTGTGTGAAGTGGATGAATAGAAATGATGGAATTTGGGCGGTATTTATAGGCGGATCCGTTACTGGCAGAACTTAAGTTAAGAGTTACGCCGTAACATCCATTTCTTCGTAATTTGCTCTGGAAAAGCTGGTTACGGCGTAACATCAGGAATGAGTTACGCCGTATCTTCAATAAATCGTGGTTACGCCGTAATTGTGGAATTAGTTACGTCGTAGCTTGCAGCGGCGCGGAACCTCATTTGACCTAATTAGTTACGGCGTAATCTTAGGATGGAGTTACGCCGTAATCTTCCGTTTAGTTGGTTTTCTGAGCCACGCTTCTGTTACGGCGTAATGTGAGAGGGAGTTACGCCGTAACATCTTCAAAATGAGCATACTATCATATATCTTCAATAAACTCTCCAAATCCGCGTCTCTTTAGCTCCAATGCTCGTAATTTACCTGAAAGTGAAATATAGAGGAAAACAAGCGTAAATCCATATAAATGATATAAAATACGAGCATTATCGGAAGAAATTGACACTTAATATTCGTGGATTATTTGATGTTATCAACTTAGAAGTTTCAATGTCCCAAAACACACCTTATGTTTATTAAAACCTTACCTTAATTTGTTTTATTGAAACACTTTAAACTACTTACCATTTAAGTATTGGCGGATAAGTTGAAAATAATAAAGGTGCAATGTCTATCTGAGATTAACAACACAATGCTTTTGTATCGTGATTAGTGCACAACTCGTAATCGACTCTTGCATCTTGTGACCATAAACAGGCGGGCATGGAATTTTGGTATGTTTTACACCCGTTTTCAGTGAACAAATGTATAATGTTATGCTTAAAGAGAGGAAAATGAGATAGTAGTTGTTTACGCATGAAACGAGAAGAAATAGTTTGATGGTGCAGACAACCGAAACAAATGAACTATTTGTGTGTGAATGTGTTATGAAGTATTAAGGGATGTATATGTCTAAGTGATGTACGTGTAAATGATGAATGTATTAAGGGATAATCTATTTAGAGGCCACTAAAGTTTCCAGTTTTTAACGCCACCCGTTTATTGAAATAAATTTATTAAATTTATGGGTCGTTCAACTATCTGCCCAAAAACTATAATGTGTAAATACGGAGCCAACCTCTAATTTATCAAAGTAACAAGAATGACAAGTTTGGTGTACAATACCAATTATTCCTTTGTTTTAAGTGTGACTATATATTATCAAAAGTAATTTAGAAGGATAAAAGTAAAATTTTGCGATTAGTTTTTTATTCATATACTTTTTGTATGTTATTGTTAGTTTCATTATTATCATTTGATAATTATATGAATTAAATTTAACCAAAATTTGTGTAAATGAAATTACACATATAGTTGGGAGGTGTATAAGTTATTTTTAATAAACGGATGACCCATATCATCTTAATCTTAACTATATATAAAGCATTTAGGACTTTTATTTTTATAAGTCTTAAAAATTTTAAGCTTACACACTTGTTATTATTAGTAATTTTTGAAATTAAAACTTTAAAAACACACTAATTGCACATTAAACTATGACATTAAATTGGATGCATGTTACAATAATAAAATATAACTAATATAATGAATTTAATATGTTTAAATAGTTAAAATTAAAAACTTTTTGAATTTGCATATATAATAATGGCATATTAATTCTTCATTTTCATAACGCAAACACACAATTTCCATAAACTATCATCTTTCATTTCTAAAAACTGTTAAACAATATTCGGCAAAAAAACATAAAATCAGAAATTCGTTAAACACAGTTCGCCTCCGAACCGCTGCTTTGCACGGATACCATGCTAGTAAAAACTTAAAAGTTTAGTGACCTCCTTATATATTATGTAACAATCCGTATTTTGAAATTATATGTTTACAAGCGATGATATTCCGAAGTTTCATAGCTAGTTGTATGATATGATTTTCGTAAGTGAGAATACATTATACCATAGTCGCAATAGTAATAATAATAAGAGTTAAGTGAATATAGGGTTGTCTCACATCTAAGTTTACATGCGAATCTTTTTAAAACTACATCGTTTAACAAGAAAAACATTAAAAATATCTCATTTGTATTATGTCCCTTCAATATATTAGTGTTTTCATTTGATTGCGTCATAACATTGTTAAACTTTGGTTCACTATAATTAATGTTATTTTAGGGCCCGTTTGGTTTGTTGTTAGGAATGACAATGGGTATCGGATTTGGAATGAGATGGAATGACAATGAGTATGAAAAAGTGTATCATTACGAGTGTTTATGTTTGGTTGATAAAATATGGTATGAAAAAGTGTATAGATATTTGAATTTTGTAGTGGAAAAAAGAGGGGCCTACGGGAATGGATTTCATAGCACCAAATTGGTGTGTAATGAATATATGACTATGATATATCTATTTCATAACTGGGCCACAAAACAAAACAAACACAGACTATGAAAGTCATAGTCTCATTCCCATTCAACCAAACCAAACGGGCCTTACATCATATTATTTGATGCTTTTTGTTAACTAACCAATTCAGTTATATTAAACAATTTGTTTGATTAAATCCACTATTAAAAAGTGTTGCACCTCATACATTAGTTTTGCTACTTAAAATTTGAAAATAAATCAAAGTGATGTAATTTTAGGTTAGTTAGAATAATTTCGCATGTAAGCTTAGATGTGAGACAACCTTATATTCACTTTCCTTTAATAATAAATGAATATAAGGGCATCCACTATGGTGAGTTTATGAAAAGGTCTAACAAAGATAAAAATTTTTATGTTTATTTCAAAAGTGACACTTTATACCCCCAACTATAGGTCGATTACCTTTTTAGTCCTTGATATAAAAAGAATTAGAGTTTTGGCAACTTAAGCCCTCAAAGCATTTTTCATATTTAATATAAGTCCTATAGTTTTGACGGTTTTAGTCCTTGACGCTTTAGGTCGATTGCAAAAGTGGTCCTTTTTATAAAACGATGAGGTTTTAAGATTAGAAAAAGGCGAGGCTTGTTATGGCTTGTTAATATAAGTTAATATTAGTTTGAAAACAAGCTTATAACAGCTTATTAGCTTATATTTTTAGCTTATGAACTTAAAACAATTACAAAGGGTGTGTTTGAAAATTTTGCAAGACACCATGTTCAAGGTCAAATAAAAGCGAGGCATCAAGAGATTTCGCGAACGTTCTTGTTGTTTTATAAACTTCAATGTGAGCTCTTTAAGATGACACATACCGTTTATTTTATAGACTTTCGGTTATGGAGAAATAAATCATGTAAAAAGGGGGCTTGGGCTTGACTCGATAGAAAAGAAAAAGGAAACAAAAATAGTTTTCGAACCTTAAAACTTATTCTTATGATGTTGTAACATGTTTATTAGTTTATTTAGAGGATTTATAGTTTAACTTAAAGCTTAGGGTTTTAAAAATAACAAAAAATAAAATATATAATTAGGGTGTGTTTGTTTGAGTTCGGTAAAAAGGAAAAGAAAAAGATAATGAGTATTGATCTTTGCTAG
Source organism: Chrysanthemum lavandulifolium (assembly GCA_022545495.1). Taxonomy (NCBI): domain Eukaryota; kingdom Viridiplantae; phylum Streptophyta; class Magnoliopsida; order Asterales; family Asteraceae; genus Chrysanthemum; species Chrysanthemum lavandulifolium. The sequence continues at coordinate 199,104,566 of CM040238.1, forward strand.
TAATTGGAACTTGATTATTATCATATGTAAATGTTATTAAAAGTATAAGAGAGATTAAAAAGGGCTTAGGGACTTACAAATCCTGTGGCACTCGATTTAGGTGAAAAACGCCCAAGGTGACTTCTAAAATAGAATAAGGCTCTCCAAGGCTTATGACTCTTGTACTAACTTCCTTCCTCCTTCTCTTGAACTTGAATATCAGTGAGTGAGAGTATGTGTGAGTGTTTTGTGTTAGAAGCAATTGTGTATGTAAATGAGTTTCCATGCCCTCCTATTTATAGGTAAAAGTTTGAAAGGTTTAATGGTTTTAAATGGCAACAAGTCTTGAGCTTAACCATCTTAGGTTGGATGTTGTTTGAAATGAAACAAGTATTGTGCTTAGAAATCATAAGTTAAGTTGGTAAATTCTATGGTTTCAAAATGAGACAAGTATTATGTTTAGAAACCTTAAGTTAAGTTGGTAAATTCTATGGTTTCAAAATGAGACAAATATTGTGTTTAGAAACCTTAAGTTAAGTTGGTAAATTCTATGGTTTCAAAAGGAGACAAGTATTGTGTTTAGAAACCTTTAAGTTGTTGGATCTAAGACACTCTCCTTGTGTCAATGATATTTTGTATAATATTATCAAGCAAGCGGAATTTACTTAAGTAATACTTAGAAGATAAATTATATGATGTATGAGAGTAAACAAAAGTTAACACAAAACTCAAGCTCCAATATTATTAATGAAATAATACGAGTGATCTTGGTATCACTAGGGTTACACCTTGAAGCTTTCGTAGGTAATCTTGTAATGTAACACGTGCTCTAAGACAATGACCTAGGATCTCCTTTTATACAAGAAGGAGTCCTTTACAAGATAAGTATATAGCTAACATAATAGAATATACACAAGATCTATTCTATACTTATCAAGACGCGTTTAACCTTATCATAAACTAATAGCGGTGGTAATAAAGAACTTGCGGTGGGAATATGTTTCCACCGCTAGTGTTAAACCAAGCGTTATAAACCACAACTATCCGTGGTAACGGATTATTCCCAACAATCCTCCCTAAACTTATGATTTCTCTGCAAATCAATAAGTTTCTTCAATATGTATTAACTTCAAGGATTTGGGAAATTCAATCAAACACTTCACTTCTTTTCTCTTAACTTTTGTATAGCTCTTGAACATTGATCTTGAAGCCTTTGTAATAATGCTCGACCTTCTCATTGTCTTCATTAACTCGTATGTGTAAGCTTAACATTCTTGTAAGAGCTCCACTCTAAGTGGATATTCTTTCTCGGCAAGCATGAAAAAATCTTCTCCATTAGTTGTAGAGACATGATGAACATCACATGAATCATAATAAAACCATTTTGTACCAAGACATGTGAATAAGGTTTTCCGAGAGTCATCATCAACATTTGGTTCAAAAAGCCTTCTAAGATTTACCCATAATCGCATCTCCTTTGTATCTTTGAGATCTTGACCATTAAACCTCTCTTGAACTAATTTCCATAATGTATTAAGGTCATCTCTGTCAAAAGCTTTAATAAGATCTTCAAATGTTATGAAAGATGAAGTTTCTCCTCCCACCTTGTAATCTTCCATGTTGAAGCAAGATTGCTAGCGGTGTAAACTTCCCAATCAATGATAGGATGTCGAATTTGCGGTGGTTACGGATAAAAATCTCTATCTTCAATCACAATCATTCCACTATTTGATCTTTAGTGAACTTCTCAAGAGGAATCTCCTTCTCAATAGACTTTGTATGATCTTCATCAACCTTAGTCTTCTTAATAGTTTGAGAATCACCGACTTTGGCCTTTCTCTTCAATCTAGGAAATATTCTTTCTTCTTCTTCGAACCCATTGGAATAAAAGATTTATCTTGTTTCACGCTTACGTAGTAAGCCCTTTCAACTTGATCATCGACATTCCTATGAATTGATGCCTTTTCCAATTACCAACATGACAACAATAAGTCTTCATATATGCAAGTATTTGTGCCTTGGTTGGTTGTCTTTGTTTCTTCCGATTCTTCTTGACCGAATCGATTACATTATCAAGTGCTTGATTGTTCTTCATCATAATGAAATCTTTCAACCGAGCATTTCTTTGTTCCTCGCTTAAAGATGCATCGACAACAAGGTCAATTGCCTTTTCTTGATTTATGGATTATTATCTACCGTAAACCGAATATCTTCTTCATGGGAACATAACTAAACTCGGAGCTTTCTCTTTCATAACATGGGTTGGACGGTGGAAATTGAATCAAGATCTTCCATTCTATCCAATCTTTGAGCTTCCAAAAGCTAGCAACTTCTATTTCTTTCAACCTTTTCTTTTCAAAGAACTCTTTCAAGAATTTGATCTTCTAAATCTTCTTAGCAAGTTCTCTATCATGATCAATCGAACTTGTCTTTTCTTTGAAACCTTCCCTTTAGGTTGTTGTACATCTTCCATAACCGCTTTACCCTTATTATCCTTCAAAGTATCAAATTCTTCACTTGCGGTGGCAAGAATTGGCTCTGCAGTGGAAATATCATCGATGGTAAAATCGATTGCGCTTTGGAAAATGTCTTGATCTTCAAGTTGCTCTCCATGAGTTTCAGCTTCTTTTGCTCCTTCACTTGTATCACCTTCATCTTCAAAATCAATTTTCCTCCCTCGATGTCGAACTGTTTTCCTCCCCCTGTTTGGAGGAATTTCCCAAATCTTTATCACCGAATCACCATTAGAAGGTGAGGATGAAGATGAAATCACCACTTTGCGCTTCTTGTGCTTTTTCAACCTCTGCACCTCTTCTTTTAAGGTCCGAATCTGTCTTTAACAGTTGAACATCCTTGGCATGTTGCTTCTTGAAAGTAGCCAATGTCTTTTGTAGAGAATCAACTGTTTTGCTAATTTGGTACACATAACCATCAATTCCAATTGGTTTCCACCGCCTCAAGACTTCCAACCGTGTTACCTGTTGGGAGAGGTGAATCATGGGCATTGGTCCGATTCCTCCATAGTAGGACTAGGTGGAAGTCTAGAACCACCACTTCTTGTTCCTAGACCAAAAGGTTCGAAAACTTGTTGTGTTGTCATGAGAGGAGTTGATTGTTTTGACCTTCTCTCATAGGTTCTTGAAATCGTGGTGTATAATCAATGTTGGGTACATTAATTATAGGTGTAGTTTGTTCGGTTGAAATTTTAGCAAGCATTTGGGGTAGGAGAGGTGTAAAAATCATATTGCCATCTTTATTCAAATTTTGAAAAACTTTAGGCTTTAGGCAACCGATTTGATAAGCAGTAGTATGAGGTTGCGGTTGAAATTCATTAAGCACAACTTGCACAAACCTTGGATACATTAAAATTTGGTTTTACTTTGTACATTGCCTTTCATACTTGGTAAAATATAGTTGGACCAGTTGAAAATCTTATCGATGACTAGACAAACCAAAGGATAAGCCATGGTTGAACTAAATTGCTCATAAGATGTTTTCTTAGGACTAAGGCAATGTAACAAGGTATGAATCAAAAATCTCCATTGGGGACAAAACCACTCTTTTGAAAGTAGCCTTTTATCGGTGGTATCATACCCCATGGATGATAAAGTATCATGAATTTCGGACATAGGTAATGTGATGTGACCATTGAGATCATCCAAGTGAAGTACTCTCCTTAGGGATGCCTCAAGAACATCAATAGTTACCCCATCTACAGTGGCTCGAGAGCATCCACCGTTTCATGTGTATCTCTATTCTCAAGTGTTATGGACTGAGCGTAAGTCCAAAATTGCTTGATTTGAGAGATATAGATTGTGGGTTTGTAAAGCAAAGCATACCTTATATGAGTGGTATGAAGAAAATCCACAATCGATGAAAAACAGGCCACTCTTCTCGTTAGACTTTTGTAAGTAGGCCACTAGGTTGTGCTCATCTGCAAATTTCAAAGAAGCCATAGAAACTTTTGATGAAAAATATTATTATGTCAAGAAGAATTGAAAGAATGACTAGCCAATTGAGAGAAAAGATATATAGGGTTAGGGTTTAGAATTGATGCATAAGTAAAATTATCTTTAGAAAGTAGTTATAATATAGAAAGAATATAATTTACTTAAAATATTAACCCTATATATATGACTATCGATGGTTACTTTCAACGGCTAGTAAAAATAAATTATCGACATAATCGGTTGTAACGGCTAGAACAACGGTGGTAAAATAACACTACCGCTGGAAACTGTGAACTAGCGGTGGTAATTTTTCAAAAATTTCAAAGAGCATTGGAAATAAAATCATTAGAAAACAATCTCGCTCCCATTATAGTTTTTAGCAAACTATCAACTATCAACGGATTTGATATGTCTTTACCATGAGCCGTTTGCTATGGACTAGCCAACTCTTAATCATAAAGAATATGGTGAGTTGATAACCATATAGTTTTGGTAAACTATCAACCATAAACGGATTTGTCAAGTCTTTACCAAGAGTCGTTTGCTCGGACTAGTTGATTCTTATGTGTATTAGACATGGTGAATCAATAACCATTTGATGTGTATCTCGGATATACACCTTTAACTCCAACTTCTCATCATGATACTCCACCTCCAAAGTCGATTCATAACTTCATCCATCATAATGCTCAAAATCGAAAGATAGGACTTGTTGCCAATCATGTGCCTTGAACACCCACTATCTCAGATATACTTGATCCGACCTTTTAGTCCTTGGATGTTCCCGCACAAATAAGTAAAGAGTTAGTTTCTTTTGGGGACCCAAGCCATGATTGACTTGGATCCGCCTCGTGTATCAATATAGTTAAATCTATCAAAGGTCATTGATACACCATTGGGATTGGTTGTAGAGGTGTTTCCTTTAGGTTTCCATTCCCAACGTCTTTGAGGCCTTCACAAGATTGCCCATGTCCCCCATTTTCTTGTTCAAAACCCTTGCAGTGGTAACTTTTGAATGAGCAGTGGTAACTGCTGGTTTCTTTTTAGGTACCCACTGTTGGTTATTATAAACCTTTTTAGTTTGAAAGGTTCTTTTTCCTGTTTGTGCAGATTTATTAAAACTTGTTTTAGTGTTTGCACTTTTAACAGGTGACTTAGGGTGAGCAGTGTTAACAGATTTTGCAGTGGCAAGTGTTTTGAGGCCACTTCTAAGTTGAACTGCTCTTGGGACCATTTTGCAATTAGAACTAGGGTGTACATTATGTTGATATCTGTTAGACTCCACCCTTTTGTTCCCATAGACTACCCTTCTCCCAACATGATAGTCACAATAAGCATGTAAATGATCAAAACTACCACAGATATAGCATGCCTTATTGTTCATAACAAAATCACTACCTAGTTGTTGAGATTTAACATGATTCCAACTCCTCTGGTTACCCCTAGGAGCTGTAGGCTTGTTCCTATACATCTCAGCATACCTTACAGTTGGTCTAGGTTTATTAATTGGTTTCCTAGGTTCCTCTGTAATAATGATTAGCAACTTTTGGGATAGTAGTCTCTACATTCTTTTAACACTCTCATCTACAACGGATGAGTCACTAGCACTCTCAAAACATCATTATCTAGCTTACTCTCTTCCTCACTCTTCACAACCGTGTCTTTTAAAGGACCATATTCTCTTACAAGATCCTTAAAATCTTCTATACCAAGTATGAGCTAAATCTATACCGAGGTGAATGAACACCCTTTAGTGGTGGAGGCGCAATATTATAACCCATACCGGACTTAGCTTTATTATATACTTGAGCATTCCAAATTTTATCAATTGACTCGGTCGATGATAACATGTGTCTATAGTTAAATTGACATTTTCAAGTTTCTTTTGGAGTTTTCAAGCTCCTTTTGGTATGCTTCATTCACGGCAGTTGTATGTTCTACCTCTCTCCTAAGAACAATCATATCATCATTATAATTTGACTCATTTGCACGATAGTGCTCTATTTGTTTTTCTAAACCGCCATGGCTCTCCTAAGATTAGCTACATTATAATTAGCGATGTATAACTCTTCTCTTTCATTAGAATATAAATTATTAAGTCTTTCAACTTCTAGCAGCCTACATGTTTTAGAGCAACATTCGAGTTTTGTACCTCGAGTCGAGAAAGCCATGAGAGCAAATTCAAGTAGCAACAAGAGCAACATCATCGAATGTTCTTCTTCTTGTTCATCATCCATGAAACTCCAATCATAACTCACACCATCAATAGCCAACATTGCCTTTGGTTCTTCCACAGTTGGTCCCTTCTTTTGCTTGTACCATGTAGACTGTTGTCCTTGGTCTTTGGTCTTCTACATTCTCTAGCAAAATGTCCAAACTTGTGGCGCTTAAAGCACTCCACTTTCTTCTTATCAAAACCCGCAGATCATCACCATTAATGTGGATAGGCTTGCCGCCTTCTTGTAGAATTTCTTAGCCCTCATGCTAAGAAGAGCTATCTGCCATTTTATATCCATCTCCTCCAAGTCATCTTCATCAATTTGCTCTATGTCTTCATGAGTTAAGACAGAGCCATCAACTTGTGTGGAGATAAAAGCATAAAAGGTAGGATCTCCAATACTAGCAACCTTCTTTTTGATCCCGCGGTGGCAATATTAACATTGCCGGTGGAAACTTTAGAACCTACGTTGGCAATATCATCATCACTTTCATCTTCGTAATCATCATCATCAACAGAATTTGACAACAATGCCAAGCTACTAGAGCTTGTACCAAGTTTCCGCCTTCTTCAACCTTTGCTCAATAAGTTTGAAGTTGTTGTAAAGATCATTGAGCTTCATTGTTTCAATGTCTGCTTTGTTTTCCCATCTGAGAACATTGGTTTGAAACTCAAGGCAAACTTCTTAGAAACTTCAAATTGAGGTCTTCCTTTTCTACCTCAATGCCAAACACGATTAGTTGTGTAACAATCTTACAAGTTTGGTAAAAATGCTATCAAGTGAGTCATTGCTTGAAGCGAAGAAGTTTTCATAACTTTGCTTTAACAATGTCTTCGAGTCTTCTTTGTTGCATCATTACCACCAAACACCGAGCAAATCTCTTCAAACAGTTCTTTAGCGGTCTTGAATTTCTTGTGAATGCAATAATCTGGTCTCTAGGAAGAGTCATCGACAATAGACTTCTAGCTTTAAGATCATTCTTCTTTTGAGCTTTTTCGAATTTGATTCGAGCACGAAACTTTCACAACATCCGTGTCACCAACTTTTGAAGTAGTGGTCACAGATTTGAAAGAATCACCAAGTTGAATGATCTCCCATAGAGCATAGTCCCAGTATGAGGAAGTATTGCTCAATCAATATCCTCCACATCTCAAACTCATTAAGCTTAAGCTTAGGGAGTCCGGGTGTAGAAGAAGAGTTTGATTGATTGTTTTCCATCTCCATTGAATTGAGTGAGTGAGTCAAGCTAATTCCTTGGATCTTCTAAAACAAAATATCGAACCTTCGCTCGATACCACTTGTTGGATCTAAGACACTCTCCTTGTGTCAATGATATTTTGTATAATATTATCAAGCAAGCGAATTTACTTAAGTAATACTTAGAAGACGAATTATATGATGTATGAGAGTAAACACAAGTTAACACAAAACTCAAGCTCCAATATTATTAATGAAATAATACGAGTGATCTTGGTATCACTAGGGTTACACCTTGAAGCTTTTGTAGGTAATATTGTAAAGTAATACGTACCTAAGACAATGACCTAGGATCTCCTTTTATACAACAAGGAGTCCTTTACAAGATAAGTATATAGCTAACATAATAGAATATACACAAGATCTATTCTATACTTATCTAGACGCGTTTAACCTTATCATAAACTGATAGCAGTGGTAATAATGAACTTGCAGTGGGAATACGTTTCCACTGCTAGTGTTAATCCAAGCAATGTAAACCACAACTATCCGTGGTAACGGATTATTCCCAACAGTCATTTCACATTGCCACTTGAATGCACGTATGTTTACTTACATACTAGCTCATGTTAGTTTGCGTTGTTGGGTAGTTTAGTTTAAGTAAAATACATATTTGACTTTTATGCATTAGATACTTGTACCACAAGCTTTAGGGACTTGTACATTAGGTTTTAAAATTATTAGAAATTCAAATTTAAGGGATTGTGCATTATAGGTTTGTACCATGTGCATCAAGGAAGGCACATTGAGGTTTATAATATGATTTATATAATTATTAAGCTTTCATGCATTAAGGACTTGTACAGGTGCTTGAAAGACTTGTACATTAGTATTTTTTAAAAGTACCATGCACATTTAAATTAGACTTTGTGATTTGATTTACATAAAATGTTAGAGTTGTAGATTAGGGCTTGTTACGGGAAATATCGTAAAGTTAGGGTTCCGCTCTTTAAAAGCTTGTACATTAGCTTTAGGAGTGTTGTACTTTTATGATTTATTTACGTAAAACCATAGTTATAATAAATTAGGGTTTTGTGAAAACTTTAATAAATAGCCAACGTTTAGCTTGAACGTTAAATAATCGTACGTTAACAAAATAACGTAAAGTGGTAAATAATCGTTGAAAATTTGTATACTTGACATATAAAGATGTTTATTAGGGCGTATTGTAGTCAGTGAGCACGGTTATTTAGATTGTGTGTTGCGTCACATGAGTTAGTTGTAGTGATCAGATAAACTGATAACGTTAAAAAAAATCAGACGTAGAAAATGGATAAATATTCTTTCGTTAGAATACTATATTAGTTTAATACAGGTGGAAAATTTCCGGTTGTTACACTGTCTTGGGTATTTTGCTAGTGTAACAAACAGGTGAAAGCTCCCAATCCAAACATTTGATAATGAGTGTAAAAAATTAGACGCATGATGCACACACAAGAAACGGATAAAGCCAAAGCGTTTACCTCCTTATGATCTTTTGTTTGTGATGAACGTGTCTGCCAGGCGACCGAAGGGCAAAAAAAAGGTGTTCCATATTTTTTTTGTGTCGGTCGAATCAAGAAAATTAGTGACATAAAAAAAAAGTTGTAACCTTTTTCCAGATCTTGTTGAAACGGATTACTGATAGGTTTAGTGATATTGTCTTTGCTTTTCCGAAAGATCCCGATCCAACCATTAGTGTCAGTGTTGCGTGATGATCTACCCATCTTATATGCCCCCAAAGGTAGTCGGAAAGGAATCAGAGATATGAAAAATGTGGAAGACGACGGTATTAGGGTTTTTGTGAATTGTGACAAATGTCTTAAAGATTATCCATCTCAAGAGAGCTCCATTTCGTAGCTGACTTTACGTTATCTGACATTGTCTTTTTTATGTTAGAAACAATCTTACTTTTTCACTACATATTCTAATTGATCAATGCATGTATTTTGAACCGTATCCTTGATTAGTAATTGTAAGGTTTTTTATTTTGCGTTTAGTATTCTTTTTAATTTTTTTAAACATGTCGTTATCATCATTATGTACATGTCTTTTTTAATAGTAAATAAATTTATAAAGCTAGTCTGTCCATCGAACGAGCTTTGAATTATGATATACGTATATATTTATTTGTTAATCCATATAAAGTACACTATATATCGTTTTAGTTTTACCTACTTGAACACGTTTAAATATACGATTTCTTTGATATTTTTCATCAAGTTGTCGAGTAATAATAATTATAAAAATATATTTAAAAAAAATAACAAAAACAAAAACCGGCTAGCATGTCCGCTAAACGGGCTTCAAATGTGATGCTTCTAATAAATAAGAGAGACGATTTGCACATTTCATAAATAGATTGTTACACTTTAAAATATGTGTCTTGACAATTATACCCTTAAACTAATTATAAGGAGATGAAAAAAAAGTAAAAGTGATATAAAAATATAATTATCAAACACACATATTTTAAAGAGTAAACTTCAAAAATCATCCCCGTGGTTTGTGTATTTTCGCAAGAATCATCCCTATCTAAAACGTTCAACATTAAACATCCCCAAGTCCACAAACCTTTAGCATTAATCATCCCTGAGCACTAACGTCGTTAGTTTTACCCGCTTAAGTGTTAAATAATATTTGCCCGTTAATCCCTCCGTTAATACTTTTGCACCGTTAGTCCTCATTTTACGTTTTGATGCATTTTTACGTTTTACTCGTTTTAAATACATTTTATATGTTTCGTCCGCTTTTATCCACTTTTGTCCTTTTTATATGTATTAGTCCCTTTTTACGTTTTAAATACATTTTTCGTTTCGTCCGTTTTTTACATTTTGTCCGTTTACTCGCTTTTCCGTTTTATCGTTTCATCCGCTTTTATCCGTTTCGTCCACTTTTTATCCGTTTCGTCCGTTTTTATATGTATTCGTCCGGGTTTTTACGTTTTGTATGTTTTTGCGTTTTGTCCGGTTTACCGTTTTCGTCCGTTTTTACGTTTTAATGTCAGTTTTTACGTTTTCGTCGGTTATTTTACGTGTTTGTCCATTTTACGTTCTCGTCCGTTTTCGTTTTCTTCCGTATTTTTATGTTTATGTCCGTTTTACTCGTTTTTCCGTTTTATATGTTTCGTCCGCTATCTATCCGTTTTTAATGTTTTCGTCCATTTTTACGTTACTCGTTTTCTACGTTTTTATGCGTTTTACTCGTTTCTTGGTTTTATATGTTTCAGATGCTTTTTATCCGTTTCGTCCGTAAAAGCGTAAAAAGCGGACGAATACATATTAAAACGGAAGAAAACAGATAAAAAGCGAAGTAACATATAAAACGGGTAAAACGGACAAAGCGTAAAAAGCAGATGAAAACATAAAAAGCGGACGAGAACAAAAAAGATGAAACGTAAAAACGGACGAAAACGTAAGAAAACGGACGAGCGTACAAAATGGACAAAAAGAAAAGCGGACAAAAGCGTATTTAAGCGGACGACAACGTAAAAAGCGAATAAAAGCGGACGAAACAAATAAAAGCGGACGAAACCAAGAAAAGAACAAAACGTAAAAACGCGTGCAACGTAAAAGCGAACGAGCGTAAAACCCGGACGAATACATATAAAAAGCGGACAAACGGATAAAAGCGGACGAAACATATAAAAGCGGATAAAAGCGAGTAAAGCGGACAAAAACGTAAAAAACCGGACGAATCGTAAAAAGCGGAAAACGCAAAAAAGCGGACGAGGACGTAAAACGTAAAACAAGCGGACTAATACATATAAAAAGCGACAAAGCGGACGAAAGATATAAAAGCGGACTAAAACGTAAAAAATGCAGAAAAACGTAAAAGCAGGCGGCGTAAAATGAGGACTAACGGTGCAAAAGTATTAACGGAGGATTAGCGGGCAAATATTATTTAACACTTAATCGGTAAAACTAACGACGTTAGTCTTCGGGGATGATTAATCTTAAGGTTTGTGGACTTGGGGATGTTTAATCTTGAGCGTTTGAGATAGAGATGATTTTTAAAATCTGTAAACTAAAGAATCTTTTGCGGTTTACTCTATTTTAAGTATGCAAATCAACTTATAAAATATGAAAATCATCTCTCAATAAACAAAAGTACGAGTATATATAATTGTCACCAAAATATCTACTTGATCAAAGTGTGGTCATGACCCACTTCTCCCTGTAGTATTTTGGTATACATTAATAGAACAATAGACAAAATCTAACATAATAAATTTAGAATAACTTTAATTGATATGAAAGATATTTTCATATAAGCATAAATAAAATAATGCAGCATCTTCGACACATCGTAACCAAAATTCTTTCAATAACACCGCCAGCTAGTACAAACGGGCCAGAAGAAAAGAAAGAAAAAAAGTGAGATAGTCAAAAGTTTTTTTTCTTTTTTTAACCAAAATGACATTTCACATTTTCAGAATGACAAAAATCGCATGATTTTTACTTATGTTCGGAAGAAGAAAAAAGTACATTTAACCTTAAAAAGGGTACAACTGTACATGTGTAAACACCGACTGCCAAACACCACTTCTTGCTTTCATTGGAATCTTAATGCCACGTGTAAAAGAAATGTCATGTCCCATGTTTCATATCACACATTTTGCGCGTTTTCAGATCGCATCTACTTTTTTCACACAAATTGCAGGCAAAATGTTTCTACGTTACTCTTTATTTTCATTCTTTAAAGGGATTGTCTATAGGTCTTGCAAGAGACTGATTAAGAAAAGTGAGGGCCCACAAAAGCACTCAAAAATATTTTTTATTGAAAAGTGTGAGGCCTTGAGTTTTTAAATTATTTTTGGTGTTTTTGTGGGTTCTTCTTCTTAACCAGCTCTTGCTTAGACTAGTTAAACAATCACTCTTTAAAATATACATTACTGTAGCAAATAAAGATTTCAACGTAAAAGTAAATTAGTAATTTTATACTTTATGAAAGCAATTAACTATTGACATATATATGAACTCATTAAATTTAGTCATGATCGTGATTAGGAGATGACCCAAGTCACCGGGTGGCATCAATTTCTCTTTCAGACGATCGATACGTGGCCAGGATGCCACAATCGATGACCCAGTTGTTTTTTTTTTTTTTTTTTTTTTTTTTTTAATTCAAACATTTTAAACATTAAATTTAAATTCATTAAAATTAAAAAAACATTACAATCTGAAATTAAAAAAACATTACAATCTGAAATTAAAATAAACACTACAATCTTGAAACTAATAATCTAAATCGTGGCGTGCTGATTGTTGCCTTGACTTTCATCAATTCTTCTAGTTGTCGTCCGGTTCAAAGTTGGGTCGATTGGGGTGTTGTAGAAGATTATGTCGGTCTCCGTTTTGATAAGCGTCGTGAGCTCAAGTTTCTCTTTTTCATCTTGACTCTTTTCCCTCAACCGTATCCAAGCATCTTCAAACCCTCCTTATTCTTACATTTCTCCCTTTTGACTTCGGTCTTGAAGAAAGTTTTGTGCAACGATTTTACAAATGATTCGATGGTCCATCATCATCATGAGAAGAGGAGGATGGTTTCTTCCTTGCTTTGTCACGATCGATCGGTCGTGATTCTCTAGTCCCTTCCTCATCGAATCATCAACATCTTGGACATCGAAAGGATCACGAGCTTGGGTTGAACCGGTGAGGTGGTAGAACCCTTTGTTTCTTCCGACTATTCGTTTGGAAAAGCCGGCATCTCGTTGTCCTTCCAAGCGGCATGACCCTTTAAAACCTCTCAACACTCCTCCAAAGTGAAATCATGACCGTCGTCATACGATATTCTCTAAGAGCTTTTGAAGTGTCGTCTATATCATTCTCACCACTTCCATGGTTATTCTTGATATTCTCCATGATAAATGAAGTCCATGTTTGGATGGTACGATGACCCACTAGGTTCTTGCCGGTAATCGGTGTAAGGACGTTGCGGTGGGACAAAAGGACGGTTAATGTAAAACGGGTTTTGGCTTTGATTTGGTTGGGCTAGTTGTGATTGATATTCAAAACTTTGTGGATGAAAGCGAATAGGCCGGTTTTGTTGTGGTGTTATGCCGGTTAACTCGAAGTTGTTTTCCGGCGAGAAATTCATATTCGGTTGATTTTGTGTGGTAGTCGGGATCGTCAATTTTTTGATGTTGGGGTATTTTTCTTTGACATCGTGAACTTGGATGAGAATTAGATTGAAATGAATATAGATGAGAAATGGTGAGTGGTGAATTGTGTTTGAGGTGAAGTTGGTATTTATAGAGTGGTAAATTGTTTAAAAAAAAAGTTTTTTTTTTTTTTGAATGACAAACGGTCACTTTTTTGTTTCAAACCCCAACGGTCAAAATTGCATGGAATATATGTGTTTAAAGTTCGGTCGAAATTTGAACCGATATCCTATTTTTGCCACACAACCGATGTTAACATCGGTCAGTGAGAAAAGTTCGGTTGCCAACCGATTTGAAAACTACGATGCGACTAGCCTTAGAGCGAGATAACACACTTGTTTAACATGTATATGTACATTTTATTCAAGATATTCTCTGCCAGTTAGGACAAGTTAATTGTTAAATATAAAAAAAATCATGTTGGTTAATATATATTGTTAATCACTTTGGTTAGCTTTAAGATGCTTTAAGTTAATTGGTTATCTTCCAACCAATACTACACAGGATGACAATCATATGATTACGAAGTCTTCTTTATAATAATTTCTTAATCAATATTGAAAATTTTGGTTGATGTTAATAAAGCATACGATGAGACGTTACTCTTTTTAGTATACAAATCACATACCAATGTTTTGTGGTTTTCTGGTTATATGTAATTTAGTTAGTTAGAATTGCAATCTTTGACATATACAATAAAATGGTAAACTTTAAGTTATTCTTCTCCTTAAACTATCTATCTCTCAGATATTATTATTGCATTTCAATATATCCTGCAACTTTGAGGAACGATATGATTTTTATTGTCCTTCACACTTAAATCATAAAATTAATTGAACCTTTCAAATGCACTATCATTTTGGTATGCAACAGTCATAATATTATTGGAGAACAAGATCATAAACCTTCCTATATTATTAGTCTTTTTAATTAAAACCTTAGTATATGTTTTATTTAATATGCGATCCTATGTTCATGTAAATATTAGGTCGGCGGGATTTTAGGAATGAGTCATATGTATTAAATTCGACCCATCCATATGAAAGTTAATATGGTTAGCGCTTATATGACAGCTTATTATATGTTTTTACATAAAAGGCATGATCATTGGTGAACCATCACAATGGTTCATCAAACCTTTTCATTTAGTATAAATAGGTTGTAATATGTATTATGTACAATCATTCAAAGTAATAAAAGTTTATCTTGTTTTTTTATCACTTTTACCCTTTCTATATTTTCTGCATCATATTGCCCTAAACACATCTTTGTCTACAACAAATGGCTATTTTGAATTCCTACTCAGACAAATGGCCAAGGGTTAATAGAAGACCCTATGGCCATGACAAACAGTGGTATCAGAGCGAAAATTGGGGACATTTGAGAAGGAATCAACAACTTGATTTCATCCAGAGAAAGATAAAGAGAGGTCAATACCATTTATTGCACGTTTGGTAGAGAATTTGATTAGAAATGAAGTAGAGAATAGAATTGGGAAATGAAATTGAATAAGAAATTCGATGATTTCGTGTTTGGTAACAACGAGAGAAATTGACCTTAGAAATGAGAAATAAATAATTTCTTCATTTGGTAGAAACAGAGAAATAAAAACATATTTTAACTTTGTTATATTCATTTATTTATTCATTTCATAATCAAAGATTAAAAATAAGTAAACTAGTTTATATACGTATAAAATTGAATCAACATCTCATGAACCAAAAGTTTACTTGTACGTTCTTTCGATGATAAGTACTATTAAAAACAAAAGTCTAATACATAACAAGGCAATCCCAAGACCATCGATGAGTTGCATTCTTTGCTAAGAGACTCCAAAAAAAGATAATACAAGATGAGACTGCGTCCAAATGACCCCAACAAAATAACTATATGCAAAGCTAATAAGCCAAAAGAGTACAATAAGACGATTAACACACTAGCAAAAGACATCAACGAGCACTTCCAACCTACGAACAACCATAACAAAGCATATTCAAGAGTCATACTATGTCACCGCACAAATCGGACCAAGACAAAAATTAACCATTCAAGTCGAATTCAATTTCCATGTGTTATGTTCATCATTAGCAAGATTATCTCTCGATCACTCCATCCTTGTGAAGTCTCGACGGTGCTAATACATTATCATGTTCGCTTCCATCTTCCGTGTGGTCCATTGGAACTCATCATATATTTTCTGAGCGTTTAGACTCAATAAAATGATTGATGATCAAAACCCAACATAAACCAACGAACCATAGTTGTTATTATATTAAACTAGCGGGTTAACCCGCGGCGTTGCGACGGAGAGCGCCCTCGATCATTTTATTCACGGAATGAATTTGCTAAAGTTTTTTTTTTTTTTTTTTTTTTTTTTTTTTTACTGCTCATGCACTGCATCGTTTCACGCATGCGCAAGTCTGTTCATCCCCAATGAGTTTTAGTATATATATATAATTATCCGTGGCCAATATCATAGCGACTTGTATTTTCCGTTTTCTTTGTTGGGCGAGGGTGATCTTGTCATCTACACATATGATACATGATATGAACAAGTAAAGTGTGTATGAGAAAAAATCAATGCAATCGATACTAATATGAGTATAAAACTAGCTCAGTTCATATTGAAGTTTTCATTGCTGGTAACACAAAACACATACAGTAGCAGTAATAAATTGATTCAAGATGTATGAAACAAAGAGTCAAAGACTAATATCTAATTGTTTATACAATAATTAGGCTAGTGGAGCACATCAATGTGATAACCCATCAAACCCAAATTATATTGTATTGACTTTTCATAAAATCCATCAACTGTATGATATTATTTTCACAATCTAATGCCTAAATTTTGCACACAAATATATAAATTGTTTATAAAATTAGAGACTCTAACTTGTTTCGGTATGTGTAAAGATTCTAGTAGTTCAATTTTGCCCATAAAGTAACGATTTTCTTCATCCAATCAAGAAAGAGAAGCTAAAAAATAAGCTTACGATCCGATGAGGATGATTAATTACCGGAGTATCTTGGTGGAGAAGCAACAATTGGTGAAGAATTTCGTAGTAGAGAATCAAAAATTGGTAAAGAATCAGTGATCTTGAAGTTCGGAAAGTGGAAGAGATGGAGTCACCAACTAGCCATGGAGTTGGATCTTCTATTGTTTTGAGAAGCAATGTGACTTGCACGTGATGTGCAATTTTATACCTCTATTTTTCAGTCCCTACTCGAATTCTCAAATGAAAAACACGGAGAAATTTTTGTGAACAAAACCCATTTCCATAGCAAATGAAGTGGAAATTAAAATCCAAAGGAACTAATTCTCGAGAATTATATCAGTTTCTCCACCTTTTTTTCTTAGCGTACCAAACATGGGAGTTGAAGGCATTTCCATTTCTTTGGCCCCATATCTCGCTACCAAACACACCTAGGGCACGTTTGGTAGAGAGAATTTCAAAGAAATGAAATGAAGCAGAGAATAGAATCTCAGAGAATAGAAATCAGTAGAGAATTTTGTTCAATTCTAATGTTTGGTAACAACAGAGACTTGATCCGAGAAATGAAAAAAAAAAATTATTTAAATAACATTTTGTCATATAAGGCTCACATATATTTGTTTGTTGATTTCTTTTATAAAAAATATATTTTATTTTTTCTAAATAACAATTCTTAAAAATTATTTAAAAAAATATTTAAAATTAAAAAAAAAAATTTTTAAATTTATTTTTAAAAATTTATGTACTTTCTTTAAAAAATTATTTAAAAAATATTTTTTAAATGTATTTATTAAAAAAAAACTTGTTTTTTTTAAAAATGTTTTTAAAATGTATTTATTTTAAAAAAAACTTATTTAAAAAAAATATTTTTAAAAATTATTTTTAAAATGTATTTATTTAAAAAAAACCTTATTTTTTTTAATTATTTTTTAAAAATGTACTTATTTAAAAAAACAATTTTAAGCATCTAATGTTGCACGTCCTAATTTGTTTACATATATATTTTTTAAAAACAAAATCCATTATTTAACAAAATTATAGTTGTAAAAAAAAAAAAAAAAAAAAAAAAACATTTTTTCAAAATAATAATAATCCATTTCTCCAATTTCTCCACCAAAATAAAGGAAATGGAGCTAGCCAAATTACACTACACAATTCTCTCAATTTCTCTCCATTTCTCTACCAAATTCTCCGCTTTTTCAATTCTCTGTACCAAACAATGGAAATAAGTCCAATTTCCATTTCTTTAATTTCTTTTCTCTCTACCAAACACACCCTTAGGGTGTGTTTGGTTCACCAATTTCAAAGCATGGGTTTTATATTTGGTAAGAATTTAAAATTTTGAAGTGTTTAAAATTGTATGGTTTTAAATACAAAATATGTTTGGTTGATATAATTCTCAAAACGTACTTGACTAATAAATTACATAAACACCCTTTAATATAAAAAACACATTATCTAAAAAGCAATTGGCCCCACCACACTTGAAGGGTCAGTTTTGTCAAATAAGCATCAATATAGATGATGGCCCCACCAAAATTAAAATGCATCGGTGTGCCTGTGGTTTCTTAACCCCTCAAATTTTAGGCCCCACCATATTTTAAAACTCTACATTTTTGTGTACCAAACACAATTTTTTATGAAATCTAAATCTAAACTTAGTCAAATACATTCAAATTAGGTGAACCAAACAAGACTTAGGGTCCTGCATAAAGCGATTTCGAAGGTTGCGAGACATGCTAAATAAGGAATTAAAGGAAGTTATGCAAGACAACAACACCCTAGACCAACCACAAATCCAAAACCTTGAACATAACAAGTACAAGAATTACAAATGTTTCCAATGCGAAAGGTTGGGGCACATCATCAAATTTTGTCCTATCGACAACAATGATAAAGGCATGGCTATAAAGATGCACACAAAGAACCTTGCAAAAGGAAGAATGAAAGGATTTAAGACCACCAAGCCAATCGTGTTGATCGATACCCGAGCATCCACTTCTCCACAACATGCATGATCAAAGATACCGATCATGCAAAATAGGATGATATATGGTATGTCCGCAATCAAATAGATAGGCATGTATGCTATAAGTTGGATTTTTACGTAATATTAAGGAAGATTTTCTAGTCAAGGAATTAGAAAACCAAATAAAATTTCTATTCACCTATGGAATTGGTGAAGTCTTGATAGAAGATGGTGGCTAAGGTTGTTTAGTATCCGGTGTGCACTATGCACCGAAGTTACCCTAAACATACTTTCAATTGACTTGCTTGAAAAACAAGGTTTGAGGTTAAGTATGATGGCAACAGATGCACTTTGTCCTATATGTTCAATAACAAGGAAACTCGGTTTTTGATGAAGACAAAATGAGATCAATGCAAAATAAGTACCTAGAAAATTACTTTGGATCACCGACTAAGAAGGAGGAAGGCTCGGGAGGAGACTTGATCAAGATCAAAGGAAACCTTTATTCAACAAAGGTTCAAACTTTTAATGACTATGTAACTTTTCTCAATTTGATCAAGCGGGATGATATTGTAAGCCAAGAATGGGACTTCTTGTAAACAGGTTCAACAAGATTGTGAAATGGTTCTACAATCACTACCTTGAGACCACTTCTGGACCAATCCTCCAAATATAAAAGGAGTAAAGGTTCATTTGTTTGATTTATACAAACTAATAGAAGGATCGGGAGGATATTTGAGTGTGAACTTTGTCAAGAATTTGACACTATTCGCGAAATTATGGGGTTGTCAAGTGGAAACGGAGAAGAAATTAAAGCATGCTACATGAGATATTTGAATATCTTTACATCTTACTTTAAACTGCAAGAGCACCACAAAGAAGGACACAAGAACATCCTTGAAGTATCTCGCATGGAAGGTAGAAGACAAAGACAAAGATTATCTTAACCAATGGGACATTGGTGGAATTGAATGCACTTAACACAAGGCTAGCATTCCTAAAAGAAAGAAGACATTGGAGCATTTTGGTGTCGAATTGGAAGACACAGAGACAACAAGAACAACCAATCTTATCACACTCCATAAAAGGTAAGAACCTACAAGGAATGTATTCAGACCATCAACATCAAGGTTGCAAGGAAATGAAGATTCAAGCAACAACGAAGACTTGTGATAGCTTCACAATCATCACTTAATGGACAATCAAGAATTGAAGGCTTATAATCTTGGGAGGAGATTGTTGGAGAACAAGGTCATAAACCTTCCTATATTGTTAGTCTTTGTAATTAAAACCTTAGTATATGTTTTATTTAATATGCAGTCTTATGTACATGTAAATATTGGGTATGCAGGATTCTAGGAATGGGTCATATGTATTAAATTCGACCCATATGACAATTAATATGGTTAGCAGTTATATGACAGTTATTATAGGTTTTTACAGAAAAGTCATGACTGTTGGTGAACCATCAAAATGGTTCATCACACCTTTTCATTTAGTATAAATAGGTTGTAATATGTATTATGTACAATCATTCAAAGTAATAACAGTTTATCTTGTCTTTTTATCACTTTTACCCTTTCTATATTTTCTGCATCATACTGCCCCAAACACATCTTTGTCTACAACAAATGGCTATTTTGAATTCTTACTCAAACAAATGGCCAAGGGTTAATAGAAGACCCTATTTTCATGACAAACAAATATTAAGATGTTATTCATTGTGTTCTTTTTTAGAAATTAACCATGGCGAATTAGTTAAATGTGAGAATAAGAGACAAAGAATAGAATGAGAGGAAGAGATAATAACTTCATTCATCTCATATAATTGTCTCCCAACAAAAAATATGTTTAAAAAAAACATAATTATTATGTCTTCTTTTTCTTACTTTTTATCAGATTAATAGTTTTATTCTTAAATACTTAATTGATTTTTTTTAAAGTTTGTAATAATAATTTTAATGAAGGGTAATATGGTAAATTCAGTCAAACTTTCATATTTAATTTAGTAGTAAACAATTAAATTGAAACATCCTAAAAATAAAATATAGATTATTAATTTGAGACGGAGAAAGTATTATATTACTCACAAATCATAACAAATAGTTACAAAATGTCACTATTTATAAAGTTAATAAGATAAAGATGAGTATAAGAAGAAAGTGGATAATGGTTAATCATCCACATATTTAAATTTCATAACACTCTTTTTAGATGTTTGGCGCTTATTATGAGCTATCAATACCGTGTTTCAAAATCAATGTATATAGATTGCCTCGTTAAAAACCTAATCGATAAAACCCAATAAGATAAAAACTTGATTAAAGAAAAAATAATGCAAGATTTATAATACTCTCTCTCACTTAAGTGTATTTATATTCTTCAAGCATTAACTGCTCATCTTATGAACGAGTTGCTCAAAAACTTTATTGACAAAAAAAATTGTAATGAAGTCCGCCAAATTATTGAAGTTATGAATAAGTCTTGCAAAGATGATAAAATATACGTGTATCTTGCAACCCAATATCAATTCATTGGTTGAAGAATATATATTCGTAATACAAATATTAAAAGACAAAAAATATAGTCTCATGACGCGCATTAATTGTAAAATTGCATCCAAGCCTCAGTTGCACTTATATATGGTATTTAAGGACCAATGATTTTTCAGAGACATGTGCAAAAGCGTCAGATAATACGCGTCCAAATTATTTTGATCCATATCTTGACTCATTTAACTGCTCAAGTAACGTTATTGAGAGTTTTATTAGTTGCTTCTAAAAGTTGAAGTTGTGAGAAATGCTTGAGGCATTATAGATCCTTCTTGAAATTCTAATATAAGAGCTCTAATGACACTCATTTATAGGCTAATTAAATACTTTAGATTGCTTTTTACATTAAATAGCAACAAGATATTTGCATCCACCTAAAGATAATATGTCTCTTAATAATCAATTTTATGTCTTTGCGAAATTATTATTCGACAATTATGTCTTAAACCACATAACTTTAGAGCTCTTATTTCATTTTCACACAAAGAAAGATGCACATTCAATAGGTTTGTTCACATTGATGTGTATGGACTTCACGTCCTAATACTTATCGTATTTGCAAGAGAGTGGGACTTTTCATGTTGACTACTCATTTCGTTGACATACCTTTGGACAATAATGATTCATGATCCTCGTTATGCATAATAACAAGCGTTATATTATAATGAAACAAAATCATGGACGTAGTTTTATTTCGATTCTAGATGATTTTAGACACGATGGAATTCATTGAGATCTAATTAGTAACATGAAGTTCTTTTGGAACCTTCATGTCTAGTATTTCTTTGAGAGATTATCATGGGGTCTTTTATACTTCGTCCAACCATCTTACTTTCATGCTCCGATTATACTATGCTCGAGGACAATGTTTCTTATGACATGCATGGCATGATAGACTAATCGATTCCAAATAAAATCCTTGATAGAAATTATATAGAATGAAAAGTAACATGGTTAGACGAGATATAAAAGACCCCATAATAGTCTTCTAAAAAGACACTAGACATGAAAGTTCCAAAATAAGCTCATGTAACTAATGAGATAAATTTAGCAAAATATTTGTTTTGTAACAATTTAAGCATCTTCAAATATTACGCGATCACAAAACATGATCATAGACTAATTTATTTAATGTATTAAAAATGTTGGGTATTAAGAGTCTGGACACTTAGTATTGCTCAAGCATTTTCAGTTTACACTAACAGTACTAACTGGAGTTAGTACTACCAAAGCAATATTTGTATTGCCAGTTAAAGTTGCTGAAGATGTTCATACTGTTGTGTCTGGAAGTTAAGTATTTGTACTGATTTGATAAGAAAACGTGTAATGTGATAAGCATAGAAGATATCTTATATGGTTAGACTTATACGTATATTGTGCATATTTAGAATATTCATAGTTATCTTGTAAGGGACTCTTTAAGTCTATAAAAGGATGCCTTAGGGAATAGAGAATTGTGCGTATCAGTTAGAAATTTTATAGCTTCAAGGTTGTTTGTAACCCTAGTACTAAAGCAAGAGTATTCGTATTATTCATAAATAATATTGAAGCTGTTGTGTTGTGTTAATCTTGTGTTTACAATTACTACTCAAACAATTCGTGTTTATTCAAGCTAAGTGTTAGATTTCGCATAACACCTTGTTCCACCAAACAGTTTCTATAAGAGTTGTGCTAGATCTATCTAGTGTAACTTATTCTTTACAAGCATAAGGAATTGGATCGTGATTAATTTGGGATCAACAAAAAATCTTTGGTGTCAAATATATATAATTCTTTCATGTCAACTATATGAAAAAAATTCTGGTTGCAATAGAAGCGACACACGAGTTCACTAATATGTCAAACAAGACATGAATTCTTTCAAATATTACTAGCTGGGTATCCGTGCGTTACGGCGATGGTTATCCATCTCACTAAATTTTATTGTGAATAAATGTTTTTTGATAGTACATTTTACGGCGATAATTTTTTTCGAATGCACACTTTGCTTGACGATAACTTTACGAATGGTGAAGATTTTCGATTTGAAATAACTTTTAAAAATAATAATGGAAGGATGATTTCTCGAATACACACTATGAAAGATGTCATTATTACTAGACTAACAAATCACATGTAGTTAGATTTAACTTCTTGAGGAGCTTGTGGCTTGGATCATTCGCAAGAGGAACTTGGTTTGTATTAGCATTAAACACCACCCGTAATGTAATGCGTTAAATAGCGAATATTGATGTCGTGTTGTAATTCAATTCAGTGTTATTTTTTTAACAAAATATTGTTGTTAGATTTGTGTAATATGATGTTTAATAATTCAATAGCTTTAAAGCATGGTTGTGTTGTGTATGACCAGCTATAAGTGGCCACCTCCCACAAGTTGTATTGAAGTTTTGAAGTATAACAAGTCAGCTTAACGCTTCAATTGCCTTCGAAGTTGATCAACAACAAATATGAAATATGTGTTACCGAACAACTCAACACTTTCATCAGTTTTGAGCCTTTTTTCACATCTCAAAATTGTAGGAAAAAAAGCACCAACGAATGAAGGCATTATTTAATTAATAAGTTGAAAATGATAATTCTGATAATCAAATGCGTTTCCATTCCACTACACAATATAAATAAACATAAGAATGTATTCTTCTTCTCAAGTTCTACCAAACACATGAGCTAATCTCTATCTTTTACATTCATTATCTTTCTTTGCAATTTCATTCTTTATTGCGTTTCTATTTTTGACGATTTAATCGTACCAAATGTCTTATAAAAATTTGATAATCTATTTTAAATGGGTTTTTCTAACTTGTGTCCCAAAAGCGCACAAAGTTAAGACACCATAATTCTGTACGACCCAGAAAAGTGCTGCGTGAATCCACATAAAAGTACAGACAAATACTATTATATAAACCCCCGTACACTTTTAGTTTATTTTTTATGTGCTTAACTTATGTCTTTAAAGCACAAATTAGAAAAACTCATTTTCAAAAACCAAACCTATTTACGAAATAAATTACATTAAAAATAAAGTCATTCTTTCATTCTTATACATTTAAACCAAACAATCAGTTAACTGTCTTTAAAGATTAGGTAACTAAATTATTGGCAATAGGTGGGAGGCGCATGTGGTACGAGTATTAAGTTTTGTATTTGAGGTAAGTGAAATTATGAAGTTTGACCTTTTAAAAAAAGATTTGAGGGAGTCAACCTTACTCAAAGTCAAACCTCTACCTTTGAGTGAGTTTGCCAACTTTGGGCATTTTGATCGTCATAGAAGAAATCTCAAATAAAGGCAACTGTTATATATTATAGAAAAAATAAATGAACATTTTAATGTGATTTAAAAGTGTTTTAGTGTTGCAATCAAGTTTTGATGTTTAAATCATGTCAAGTATCAATCAAATTTCTTTCTCCTAAAATTACTAAAATGACATTCCATAATTCTAAAGTAATTAAGCATCACCACACACTTACACGATCCATTAATAATATTTAGAGAAGAGTTATTTTACATACCAAAATTTTCTCATATACCAAAGGATTTATCTTCATCATCTATTTAAAAACAAATCAATGTATGAGATTAAAAACATTTTATTATTTCACATATTTTTTATAATTTAAGTATCTCTTAAACCGTTAATCGTTAAGCGAAAATATTTATACCGTCGCGACGAGCATTTAATTATGTTTCTATAGACGGACATTTTGATATACTTTCGAAAAAGAAAATAAATTGTTTTTCGTTTTTCGTTGTTTTTCGTTTTTACGTTCTTTGAAATTGTACTTAAAAAAATTATATATGATATGTAATATCATATGTGATATTAGTGTTAAATCATATATGATATGTATATAATATGTGATTTTACACTAATATCACATTTAATATTACATATCATATATGATTTAACACTAATATCACATGTGATATTCAAATTAGTGTTTTATCATATATTATTTTTAATGCAAATTTCAAAGAACGTAAAAAACAAAAAAAGTGAAAATACGGAAAAAATTTTGTCGAAAATATATCAACGCTACTATCTATAGAAAGATAATTAAATGATCGTCATGAATGATATATTTTTTTCGCTAACGATTAACGGCTTGAAAGATATTAATATTTGAAAAAAAATGATGAAAGTGAGTTTTTTAAATTGTTGAGATTAATCTCATCCATTAGATAAAATAAAAATGGATGGTGGAGATTAAAAATATCTTTTATGCTCAAATAATATTAAATCTAATATTTAAGGTGATTAAGATTAAGTTGGAAGAAAGTATATTAGGTAACAAAAATTCAACAGGACTTGCATGACAACGGAAAATTTTAATCTTTCATCGGATCTTTTATAAATAACACAAGAAGAGCATCACTATTTACATTTTAATTAATTTGTGAGTAAAGAGTTGATAATTAAGAGAATGAGAAAACTCATAACATAAGATTTGTATACATGAAAAAGGTGACATCAACAAAGAACACTTTTTTTCTTCTAAGAGCGTAGGGTATGCAGGCGCCGTTCTCTCACGCAAAAGCACCAGTCGAAAAAAGCCTTTGGCTCACGATACCGTGACTTGCGCGGTGAATAACAGCGGCACCATTTTTTTTTGGAAAAATTGGAACGTTGGAAAGAATTAAAACGTTTGGCAACGGATATATAGCCCTTAAAAATCAAATTTTACCCCTTAAAAATCTTATAAATACTCATTATTATTTCATACTTCACACACACTTTTAATATATTTTATAACATACTATTCTCTACTTCTCTCATTTGAATCACAATTCACCATGGATTAACAATATGCTAACTGAACCTTCGAACCAAATGACGGGCTCGTCTTCAAATCCGGCCAATAATCCGAGCTCGTGGGCTCGTCTTCGAATCCATACTCTCAAGCGCCTTACTTTCCCACCTTCCCAAACCCATATAAGAATCCCGAAGAACAAATGCTATTTAATCAATGGAAATTGCAACAACAACAACAACAACAACAACAATATACTCAATTTTCTCAACAACAACAAAACCAAGGCACCGCTTGCCAGCAAAATTCCGACCATGCATCCTTTCATCTACGAGATGAAGATGAAGATGAAGAAGAGGCGATCCTGACCCCGACGTCAAAAAAACAACAAAAAGAAAAGTAAGGGGAAAATGAAGACGAAAAAAACCAAAGAACCTCAAGATGGTACTCGAGCTCGGAACCTTTGGACCCAAGACGAATAATTGCTTTTGGCGAAGTGTTTCATTCAAATATCCGAGAATCCAAAAAAGGGTGCGGATCAATCAAAGGAAACGTTTTGGTATAGAATTCTTGACGTATACAATATCGAAGCCGAGAAACACAATTGGACTATTCATACCAAGAACATGTTGACGGGAAAGTGGACTACAATGATTCGAGAGGTTACCAAATAGAATTCGTTGGTGAATGAAACAAATGTTATGAGTGGGGAGAACAATAAATACTTTATGACGAGGGTGCATATGTTGTATAAAACGACGACGGGTTTAGACTTTAAACACATAAGCTGTAAAACCCTAAAAATATAAAACATATCAAAAGACTAATTTACCCTCGCCGTAAACAATTATAAACTACGTAAAATATAATAATGTTCGTTTAACGAAATTAAAACCTAACTTCCGAATAATTAAAAACTTAACTAATATGTGTACGTGATCGACATTGTACGACGAAAGTTAAACGTCTCGCTAAATCGTTTGGGCCTTGTTTCGTTTCTTGGTGAGCCCAAGATGGGCGTGTTGTTTGTGTTCGGTTGGATCGAGACGCCGAGAGCCCAAAAGGCGTGGGTTTGTTTGTTCGGTTGGACCCAAGCCGATACCCACCCTATCTAAAGCCCTAACTTATTTGTACAACTATAAATACAATCACTTAACCTCAAATTGAAACCCTAGTTTTGCCTTTTCTTTTTCTTCCTATTCGCCGAACCTAAACCCTTGGTGTCGAGTTTGTTTCCAACAAGACAAGGTATAATCAAGTCTTTCTTGTCACACTTTTAATACAAGTAAACGTTATATTATGTTGAATATGTAAGGTATGAGTCGAGTCTTGTGTATGTCGAGCCATAGGGAACCGAACAAGAACATATATATAGCCGAAACCTATGAATGATTGTAAGCATGCGTTTAAATAAGTAAAGAACATGAAAAACGTAAACCCTAAGTTAATGTGAGTCGAGATATGCATAACCGAACCATAGGATTAAGGGAAACGTGTATCATGCGTGTGTTTGTGAGTCAAGTGAGTTTGTTGATATATTAACCTACCTCGTGTTCAAGTCTTTTATGAAAATATGTGCATGCGTGGGTGTCGATGTATGCTTAAGTTGGATAGTGAGTAACTTGGGAATGGTCACATAAAATCATAAACATACATGTGTATATAAGTTGACGTATTGTATGTATATGGTTAACGTATAGTTTTAGGTCATGAATGTGTCGTGAGGATGGAAACGTAAATAAACATGAATCATGTGAATTATTGGTCTCGTTAAAGGCTATGGGTCGATATACATGCATCACACTTATATTATAGCGTAATTGTTTGTGTCAAATGTATGCATGTTTGGAATATAGGGGTCGACATGTGTGAGTTAATTGCGTAAGGACATGCAAGAGTTTGAGTTAAATTCCGTTTGAGTTTTTCATACGTTCTAGGTCAAGGTGGAAGTCATTAAAAGAAGTAACATGTAAATTAAATGCGTATTAAATGATATTAAAAGTATGGGAAAACCCTAGAACATAAATAGGAAGTCGATTAGGGTTGAAAGCTAAGTGTGTAAATTCGTTATTTCATGTGAGAATGGTAAGTCTTGGAGTCATTAATAACTATTGATTAAGAGTAAATGAGCTAGTACTAAGCGTGATGTAAACATGCGTGAGTTATGATTTTATGCAGGAAGTCGAGTGTCATGAATTAAATTAGAGTATGCATGGTCTCATTAAGTTGTATTCGAACAATGTTACATGTGAATCTTGGTCAATTACGTAAGGTAAAGAAGTTTGTGTTAACTGTTTTGAAAGAGAGTCTTAAAACCGTTCTTGACATTTATAAATCCTATACTTTGAATGATGATCATATAAGATATTCATATTAAACCCTAAGTTTATCATTTTCAATTGTAAACCATAAGTTTGGCTAATTAATGGTTAAGATTCTAAAATGTTGGAATTCTATCCGTCACTAAGAATAAGAATATACTTACAACTCTAAGAATGTTAATGCGATAAATCCGTTATAATTTAATGATGCTAATAAGTATTAAATAAATCATAATCCGTGTAGATTCGTTGAAGGAGACGCGACGTTATATCTTCGTGATTCACTCATTCGTTCGCTTTTCTCTCATTTGCTTTAAGGTACAGATATTCTGACCTTTTCAGTAAGGGTTCCTTATGTTTTCCTTTCTTAGTCATTTCTCTTTTACTTATTAGGGTTTCCAATGCCATTGCTATGAACCCTTTTCCGATTGTTTGATCTGTTGCTTATTTGAACTTCGCTTATTGAACCATACAATATCTGATTTGAACTTTATGTTATGAAGACTTTGATATGCATATTTGTTGAACCTTGTTATATTTAATTATGAACTTCTAATTAAATGTTGAATTTCGTTATGAACTTGATTATGAACATCGATTATGAACCTCGATTATGAATATGATATGAATATGAACCTTATGATATGAACTATCTAATAGGTTATCCGTGAACCTTGTGTTTGATTATGATCCTCGATATATATATATATATATATATATATATATATATATATATATATATATATATATATATATATATATATATATATATATATATATATATATATATGCCTTATCTCATTATGATCCGTGTCATTTATGACCTAAGTTAGTTTGACACCGAGCCAATATTTCACTAGTCATGGGGTTCCATGTCCGTGTCGATGATGCACCTCGACATGACTCTAGGGCGATGAGTGATGTTCGCCACGCCCCTTTCCGTTATCTCGTTTATTGATAGTATGGCCACTATCCGTCTGCCGGGCGTATGGATGCATCCTAGATCCGATCTGTTATCCGATATGATTTGTCGGTGAATGATGTCGTGTGCGACGCTGCGTCTTCACAAAATTCAGAGCTAGCTACTCCAAAATTATTTTACGAGATTATTTACGTATAAGTATGATGTTTCGATATGATATGTTACGGGCTCGTGGTAGTTAACTAAACCTTTATCTCATATATCCGTGTTAAGTATTCGTTATGATTCGGTATTTTCGAGTGTTTATATTATGTATTCGATATGACATGTTAGTGAATGTGCTCATGTCGTATATGTTCAAGTGATTACTAGTTACCATGCTAGGATAGGATTAATATGTTTAAACATGATTCGTATATCCGATATTATGTTAGTTTATCATTACGTGAATGCGTTGATCTGCGAGATGAATGTGCTAGTGTACAATTGAGTGTTTTGGAAGTTTAGTATGTATGATGGTTCGATTAATTTTATAAACCTTGCCTATCGGTTAGTTATCCGTCTCGCATATGTGACCGCCATGTTAAAACTCTCGATGTTAAGATTTGATCCGAGAACCGGTTTAGCTTATGATATCTCGCTCGGTAATTGCTAATGGCTATGATATGACTTTGTCTTTTAGTTATAGTATGTCTACTGTGTTTCTATCTGTATGTGAGACTGCCATGATTTGACCGCTATTTCCGTTGCTACAATATTGAATTAAGTGTGTTATATGTAGATTAATTGATTTGTATGAATGCCATGTTTATTTTCTAGGAATTGTTTCCGTTAGCCCTTAGACTTTTCGTTTGGTTTATATGTAATCTATTTTCTTGATATGTTAAGTGTCTGGTTATTCTGAAGTGTTTGCATTTGTGTCATTAATGTGCTATGAGGTGTTTAAACTGTTATGTGTTTGTTTGGATTTCTGTATAATTATGCTTCCGCAGAATCCTCAATGATTCAGTATTCTCATTCCATTGTGATTTCGTTGTTTGTATATTTGTTTTGTTTAGCTTTTGTTTCGTTATATCTGTTCACTGGGCTTTGTAAGCTCAGCCGCATTTTCTTTTCCTGCGGCAGGTTTTAAGCATTCAAGATGAGCTTATGGGATAGCTGATCTGGGTTGAGAGTAGAGATGAAAGCAAGATTTGTAAATAGGGATCTTAGATTTATTTTGATTATTAAGTTATTTATATTATCATTTGTAAGTTTTGTAAAGGCTTCCGCTATTGTATAGTATTTAAGGTTCGATATGAAACCGTATTTGTGATATCTTTACCCTTGTCGGGTTGGGGTGTTACAATTTATGGTATCGAGCCTAGGTTTTAGGACCCTTAGAGCTTAGGCTATGACCTGTGAGGATTGGGTAGATTTAGGATTTCCCCTTCTGCGTACTTTCTTTGCGTCCACTATCGCACTTAGATTTTGCTAATAGTTGGTTATTCTTTTAGATGGTTATCCCTCGTTGTTCTAGTTCACCTGATAGGAGCAAACAAGGACCAGCTAGGCAACCTAAGGAGAGGATGAGGTGGACTGTTGTTATTGCTAAAGGCTTCAAGAGGTTTGGTAGAGTGAAGCGAACCAACAGGAGGAAACGAGTTCCGGCTAGTATGTGGCCATGCACAATTGAGGATAAGCTGAACTTAAAGAACGTAGACGGAAAAGTAGTGAAGGAGTACGAAACTAAAGTTGTTGACAACCAAGGTTTCACCACTAGGTATCATGATAGATGTCCCGAGTTCTTTGAAGATGGAGGAGTAGGTTGGACTAGGAGTCGCGAATTGTATGCTTTCGTGGACCGTGTGCCGGAAGAGGAAGAGAGGAATCGGAGAAGTGACTTTGCTAGCCGCTTATTACCGCAGCGCGAAGGAAATAAGAACGGATGGATAAGTGAGGAAGAAGAGGAAGAAGAAGAAGATGAGGAAGAATACGGTGGACTCGGATTTAGAGTCTACTGCTTCTAGTAGGTTTAATCCGATACAAGAATAGAAATGTGCACTCGATTAGTTGCCTTTTATGAGAAATTTCGACATTGGATTTTGAGTTTAGGTCCTTTTGTTTTCATTTAGATGATTGAACTGGGATTATTAAGTTTTGTTTTGGAAGTTCATCTTATGACGATTTTGCAAATTTTGTTTGATTAGTGGAATAAAACAAAATTTTGAAAGTATAGTTCTGTTTGTTGTTTCTTTCGATAGATTCGTTAGGTTTCGTAGTCCTCATAAGTTTCGTATTGTTTGTTTTCTTAATGATGTTACTTCATCACGACTTGAAATAAAGTATGACCATTATGATGGTATACTCATGTGAATCTCTGTTATAGTATGTTTCTTGCTATCCGTATGTTATCATATGTGATATGTTTCGTTTTGATATTAGTTATGTGGTTGCCATGACCCGGATGTAATATGATGACAATAAGAACTTGTTATGTGATGCAAGTATTATGACGCTCGATCAACGTGATAATACCGAGATCATATAATTTGAACTTATTGAAATCATATGACGCCCTGGGAAATGCACGTGGTTGATGCGTGAATGGACTTTGACTTGTATCTCGTGATTTGGCACTCCTCATGTTCGTTTGAAATTCGCACCTAATTGTGAGATTTTCGCCGATATCATTACGTGTAATTTTGTGCTCTTTAGACCGAAATGGTTATGATTTGTATGACCTATGGATTGCTATGTTTGCTCTAAATGTGTATGTATCCGTGTAATCAGTATTGTGATCATTGGATACTTGTGAAGTGTTTGAGAAATATTAAATCCTTTTAGTTTGATTATCTGCGACTAGTAAGACCGTTAGGATTCGCTCGCTATGCATGCGTTATTTTCATCATTAGATACCGAATAAGTTAGATCGTGTTGTTTGATTTTCTCATCTCATATGTTTTCCGCCATTACTTTGATAAGCATATGATTATCGGTTATAAGTATTTGATTTATGATTTGATTTCGAAAAGTTTGAGTTTGTAGATTCCGATAAAAATCCGCTTGTTCCGAGATGAGTTCCGTGTTCGCTTTAATTCCTCGAAACTCGAAATCCGCATTTGTTTGTCACGTCTGTTCGTCTTGTCCAATTTCGAGGACGAAATTTTCTTTTAGAAGGGAGAGTTGTAAAACCCTAAAAATATAAAACATATCAAAAGACTAATTTACCCTCACCGTAAACAATTATAAACTACGTAAATATAATAACGTTCGCTTAACGAAATTAAAACCTCACTTACGAATAATTAAAAACTTAACTAATATGTGTACGTGATCGACATTGTACGACGAAAGTTAAACGTCTCGCTAAATCGTTTGGGCCTTGTTTCGTTTCTTGGTGAGCCCAAGATGGGCGTGTTGTTTGTTTGTTCGGTTGGATCGAGACGCCGAGAGCCCAAAAGGGCGTGGGTTTGTTTGTTCGGTTGGACCCAAGCCGATACCCACCCTATCTAAAGCCCTAACTTATTTGTACAACTATAAATACAATCACTTAACCTCAAATTGAAACCCTAGTTTTGCCTTTTCTCTTTTTTCTTCCTATTCGGCCGAACCTAAACCCTTGGTGTCGAGAGTTTGTTTCCAACAAGACAAGGTATGATCAAGTCTTTCTTGTCACACTTTTAATACAAGTAAACGTTATATTATGTTGAATATGTAAGGTATGAGTCGAGTCTTGTGTATGTCGAGCCATAAGGAACCGAACAAGAACATATATATAGCCAAAAACCTATGAATGATTGTAAGCATGCGTTTAAATAAGTAAAGAACATGAAAAACGTAAACCCTAAGTTAATGTGAGTCGAGACATGCATAACCGAACCATAGGATTAAGGGAAACGTGTATCATGCGTGTGTTTGTGAGTCAAGTGAGTTTGTCGATATATTAACCTACCTCGTGTTCAAGTCTTTTATGAAAATATGTGCATGCGTGTGTGTCGATGTATGCTTAAGTTGGATAATGAGGAACTTGGGAATGGTCACATAAAATCATAAACATAAATGTGTATATAAGTTGACGTATTGTATGTATATGGTTAACGTATAGTTTTAGGTCATGAATGTGTCGTGAGGATTGAAACGTAAATAAACATGAATCATGTGAATTATTGGTCTCGTTAAAGGCTATAGGTCGATATACATGCATCACACTTATATTATAGCGTAATTTTTTGTGTCAAATGTATGCATGTTTGGAATATAGGGGTCGACATGTGTGAGTTAATTGCGTAAGGACATGCATGAGTTTGAGTTAAATTCCGTTTGAGTTTTTCATACGTTCTAGGTCAAGGTGGAAGTCATTAAAAGAAGTAACATGTAAATTAAATGCGTATTAAATGATATTAAAAGTATGGGAAAACCCTAGAACATAAATAGGAAGTCGATTAGGGTTAAAAGCTAAGTGTGTAAATTCGTTATTTCATGTGAAAATGGTAAGTCTTGGATTCATTAATAACTATTGATTAAGAGTAAATGAGCTAGTACTAAGCGTGATGTAAACATGCGTGAGTTATGATTTTATGCGTGAAGTCGAGTGTCATGAATTAAATTAGAGTATGCATGGTCTCATTAAGTTGTATTCGAACAATGTTACATGTGAATCTTGGTCAATTACGTAAGGTAAAGAAGTTTGTTTTAATTGTTTTGAAAGAGAGTCTTAAAACCGTTCTTGACATTTATAAACCCTATACTTTGAATGATGATCATATAAAGATATTGTCATATTAAACCCTTAAGTTTATCATTTATCAATTGTAAACCATAAGTTTGGCTAATTAATGATTGAATTCCTAAAATGTTGTAATTCCATCCGTCACTAAGAATAAGAATATAATTACAACTTTAAGAATGTTAATGCGATAAATCCGTTATAATTTAATGATGCTAATAAGTATTAAATAAATCATAATCCGTGTAGATTAGTTGAAGGAGACGCGACGTTATATCTTCGTGATTCACTCATTCGTTTGCTTTTCTCTCATTTGCTTTAAGGTATGATATTGTGACAACCCGTACTTCAGGTCATTTCTAGACACAATTCATGTCTCATTATTTCAACATTTATAGTAAACTTGGTTTACTTGTTTCAAATCGCGTAACCTTGGAGGTTTAGCGGCGAATTCATGATCATGACATCACGTACATTTCGGATGGACTATGATTAGTCTACATTTCATTCACATCATGTGCATCTCATTAGTACATTCACGACATTTTATTTCACCTTTCAACGTAATTTTATATTTAATAATCTTTATCGCGTGAGTTATTATTTTTAATATTTAAACCGTTACTTTCAAAAATGATCCCGAGGTATTTTTATACTTACATTTAGTTATATAAACTATATTTTGAGTTTAACAAGTGTTTTGAATTTATTTGGTATACAAATCGTTAAATTTATATTATTACGACGTGTTTCTTAAAAATTATCGATAATTATTTTATCACCCAAATTTCACAAGGAATGTATTTTACAATTTTATCATCTCATACATTCTATTTTGAACTATTAAAAACTTACTTGTACCAAAAATCTCCATTTATCATTACTTATACATTTTCTACATCTTCAATTATTATACAAACTATTATACAAGTATATGCAAGATAAAAAAAAAAAAGAAAAAATATATGGAGAAAATAATCCCCCATATCCGGCCCTATGGGAGATTGGAAATTGAATGATGGTAGAAAATTTTACTTGAAGATATTATATCACCTAAACTTCAATTATTGATTTCATTCATACATCTCATTTCTTTTTCAAAGATAGAAAAGTTTTCTCTCCTATTCTTTGGGTTCAAGAACCGGTCACAACATCAAGGGCCAAGAGATCAAGAATTTTTGCTAAATCAAGTCATTAACAACCTAGAACATATCCTTTTTGTGGTTTTGAAATAAAAACCAAGGATATTTAAGTTAATCCTTGTTACCTACACCTCTTCATTTTCACTAGTAAGCATGTTCTTATCATTTTTATGTTTCCTCTTCATTTTCATGAGTTTCTTATCATTTTTGGAGCTTATATGCATGTATTGTGATTTATACCATTTATTTCATGATTTTAGAACTTATATATATTTATAGTCATCCTATAATTATTCCCAAGTTATTCTTTGGTCTTGATGGTGATTAGGAACCCATGACACCCTAAGAAGGTGTATGGTAGGATTAGATTAGTTTTGGAGTTGATTTGAAGGGATTAGAATAGGTTTTGTCCGAGAAAAACTATTTTCGTAAACTATATTTTACGTTCTGTCCTTAAAACAATTTCTGGAAAATCCCACTGTTGGTACGACCTTTTGGCCTTGATAATTAGAAAATATACTTTAAAAGCGAATCCGTGGCCTTTTGAGCGGATAAAAGCGGAGTTATAACGAAGCCGTGGTGAATTTTTAAAGTTTGACGACGAACGTATATTTTTCGAAAAAATCAGCTTGCTGTTTTACATATTCGGTCAAAAACGAGCCTTAAGCTTCACAAATTATTTCGACTAGTCAAAAATATATTAGTTTACTTGATCGAAGCTAAGGACATATTTTACGTGAAAGCGGTTTAATCGACAAATATATGCACGTTTTATGAAGTTGCCGTAAATATTATTTTCGAAAAACTATATTATTTTTACGTTACAAGTATTTAGATTAATTTGTAAAGGCTATGTTTGCGGTTTTTTAACAAGGTTGTAGAACTTTTATAATGAAGTGTCTTCTAGTAAAATCAAGTTCATCGGCCATATTTTCAAAACAAAAGCCGTTTGTCAAGCGGAGTCATAATAAATTATTTACGGATGTTCAAACATTGGCGAAACTTATTTTACGCACACAATTAGCAAAAATCACCAACTTTAGCCTTTGATATCTTTATGATCGAGACCTTTTGAACGAAAACTCTGAATCTGAAACTTTTAGATATCGATACAAACTTTCCAAAACCGTCGAGTTCGTTCTCTAACGATCGACGTACACTATTTTACGACTACTTTTCGGAGCCGTTTTGTTGACTTCATGGTTTTCCGACGACATTGTTTTGCGACGAAAAGTGATTATTTCACCAAAAATCATTATAAAACCATTATAGGATGACATTTTGACGTAAAAACATGTAAAGTCATTTTCGAAGGGTCAAGACGTCAAAAGAGTATTTTTCGACGCTAAGTAATATTTTCAAAACTCGTAAATGGTATAAATAACATACGTAGTGCATGCATAGCATTACATTGCAACTCATGACATATCATATCATTGATAATAGGTCCGGATTGACGCATTACATTAAACCTCAGTATACTCACTTTTGCCATTATTCGGTTTATCCAGTGAGTTTCAGAGCCCTGCTTTTACTTGTTTTCATAAATGTTTTGGGGAGATGCATGCTTAAATATTTTCACGAGTACTTTAGATTTTGAGGCTAAACTCTATCATGATTACCATTGTTTCTAAATCAAAGGTTACACTATATGAATTGTTCTTGTTTGCGTGCTACGGTGCCGTCGTATAACGTTCTAAATCGATTGACTCGATACATTGAGTTAGGTGCTATTGCTTATGTCTATTGCTTATGTGCTATGGATTAAGTGCTATTGTTCTCGTCGAGTTAGGTACTATTGTGAATTCATTTGACATCATATGTTTGGAACATAAACTATACACATTCGGCAATGGGTTGTGAACACACGAGTTGCAAGTTTTGTATGGGCGGGACTTGGGCCGGTGGATTTACAATGCCTTTCTTTGCATAAACGATTCGATACATTGAGCCATGCACTATTTTGTGAAGTCATTTGACGATTTACTTTAAACATAAACTATATATACATTTTGGCAATGGGTTGTGAACACACAGTTTGCAAGTTTTGTATGGGCGAACTTGGGCCGAGTGGATTCACAATGCCTTTCTTTGCATAAACGATTTCTAAAGGCTTTACATTTCAAAACAAACTCTATGAACTCACTCAACCTTTGTGTTGACACTTTTAGCATGTTTTAATCTCGGTATCTAAGGCATTCACTTCATGGCACGCATTGGGACACATCATGGAGTCGTGATGACGATCGTCTCACTGAGTTTTACTTACTTTAAAACATCGTTTGTATTGTAACAAACTTATTTCCGCACAAATTGGTTTCATTTGGGACCTACCTTGTAAACTCGATTATTTTAATAAATCAAGCGATGTATTTTCCAAACGACACTTTAGGTCGTTCAATATAACTGTGATTGTGATGCTATGACGATCAATCCCGAAATTCCATTCATTGCAAAGCGGTAATTTGGGGTGTGACAGATTGGCATCGAGCTTGATTATAGAGAACTAGGTTGCATCATTGACCTAGACTATAACTACATTATCATAGCATCTCATCATTTCATCATAAGTGAATGTTCACTTTACATGCGGTTTTACGTACATTTTGAGTTATTTACTTTCATTTCATATCGATTGTCACATGGATGCCCTTAAATACTCATCCCATTATCTTTTCCCCATACTCTAACGTGGAGAATTCCTTGTCATTCCCTATCACAATTTTATATCAGCTGATTCATCACCGATAACGTCGAATGCCGAGATAAACCCTTAAGTAGGGCAAAGTCACTCTTACTCCTTTGTTCACCATTAACATGTCGAGTTACACTTTATTCACACACTAAGTCTCTAAACCATCATACATTGAAGCACTTACAACACCTCATAACCCATTTCTTAGGAAACCGTCGATTATTTTGAATGATAACCCCAAACTTATCGTTTCTTATCACATTTCTTTGGAGCGTTTATTATTAATATCGGATTTTGCTACGTCTCACATTTCCTCTTGTTTTGAAGAAGATATGGCACCAAGAAAGCTACGGTTGAAATGACCCAAGCGGCTATTCGAAGTTAGTGAATGATAGCATTGCTAATGCTTTAAGAGTTGAAAGGAAGCGGTGGGCTGCTGCTTCTGCCGAGGCCGCTTGATCTTCTTTGTAGCCGCTAGGCTTCTTCTTCTTCTCGAAATCTGGGAGGATCCGGAGTTAAGAAATGTTCGTACAAGGACTTCAAAAGTGGTGAGCCCACGAAATTTAGAGGTACCGGGGAGCTACGACAATGGTTCGATGGTTCGAAAAGTTGGAGTCGGTGTTTTGCTTTGTAATGTCCGGATGATAGTAAGGTCAAATATGCTACAAGTACTTTACTCGATGGAGCGTTGTCATGGTGGAATTCATATGCTCAACCGATTGGAATGGAGAATGCTTTCAAGCTTACTTGGGAGCAATTTAAGGGTTTGGTGACTAAGTTTTGTCCACGTCGGAAATCAAAAAGTTGGAGACGGAGTTCTATGAATTAGTAACCATTGGGTGCGATATTGACACTTACATTCGAGATTCCAAGAATTGGGCGTGTTATGCCCGTCCATGGTTTACGATAATGAGAAGTTGCTAGAGGCTTTTATCGGGGACTTCGAGGTTATACAAGGAGATGTGACTTCATTTGATCCACAAACAATCGAGGAAGCTATTCGATTGACTCGAAGTTGATGGCACAAGTGGTGAAGAGAGGTAAGTACCCAACACCAACCAAAACAACAACAACCCCAACAAGCGCACCAACTACTACAATAACCAAAACAACAACAACAACGGCGATAACCAAATCAACCACAACAAAAGAAAATGGGAAAATGACCGGAAGGTTATGATAACGACAACCAAAACCATAACACTAATCATCATCGACAACGAATAGAAGACAAAAGTCGCGGGGTCTATGTTCTTTGCACCAACAAGGGAAGAGCTTATGCAGAAACTTACATGATGCCACCAATGCACGCTACATCATAATGGTCCATGTGGTATATGTTTTAGCCATCACAAAGTAGGACACCTTGCTAAGGG
Source organism: Chrysanthemum lavandulifolium (assembly GCA_022545495.1). Lineage (NCBI taxonomy): Eukaryota > Viridiplantae > Streptophyta > Magnoliopsida > Asterales > Asteraceae > Chrysanthemum > Chrysanthemum lavandulifolium. The sequence continues at coordinate 199,143,543 of CM040238.1, forward strand.
CTGTAAGGGCAAGACCATAGTTACGTGCTTGGATGTGGGGAACAAGGACACTATCGGAATCAATGTCCTCAAAACCAAGGTCAACAAGTCGAAGGTGCTCATGGGAATGTATATATGTTAGAAGGAGCTCGTCAAGGTATCAACGACGGAAGGCGAAGAAGTTCGAAACTAACGGTCTTATTTCTCCTTATGTACTATGTCGTACTAAGTTTATGTCTTTCATCGTATTGAAACTTTATGACCTAAGATGTACTACTTTTGCTAACCACTTGTTGTAATATATTCTCATCTATCGTACTTTATTTCCTTTCGATTCGATATCATTTACGAGGATTTTAATTTTTTTACCTTAACTATCATTTTAACGACACTTCTCCATGTCTTTTCTCCTCGAGGTTCATCACAATTTTAACAACAGTTGACCCAACACCAAACAAACATATTAGTCGATTAGTCCAAGCATTGCATAGTTACTCTAAATTATACATAGCGATCACCTATGTCAAATTCGGGAAGAATCATGCAATGAAGGGAGTAGTAGAGCTTATATGTAAAGCAATTCCGTGTCGAGCCAAATTTTCAAAAGAATTTTCTTGAACCACTTGTTTCGGTTTGATCCGCGTGGCGAGTTCTTGTTTGATGAGTTGCAAAGATCGAGCTAGAAACAAGTTGTTACCTAAACCGATTTAGCCTAATCTCATGACGGTTCTTGTTTGATGAGTTGTGAGATTAAGTAAAATCGGTTGCCAAAAGTCTTTGAGGGTTTTGCTCGGGAATGGAAAGTTTGCCACATCAAACCCTAAACCCGATGGACTAACAACGATTGAATTCGTGGGATGAATTCCTTTTTAGATGGGCGAATGTGACAACCCGTACTTTCAGGTCATTTCTCGACACAATTCATGTCTCATTATTTCAACATTTATAGTAAACTTGGTTTACTTGTTTCAAATTCGCGTAACCTTGGAGGTTTAGCGGCGAATTCATGATCATGACATCACGTACATTTCAGATGGACTATGATTAGTCTACATTTCATTCACATCATGTGCATCTCATTAGTACATTCACGACATTTTATTTCACCTGCAACGCGTAATTTTTATATTTAATAATCTTTATCGCGTGAGTTATTATTTTTAATATTTAAACCGTTACTTTCAAAAATGATCCCGAGGTATTTTTATACTTACATTTAGTTATATAAACTATATTTTGAGTTTAACAAGTGTTTTGAATTTATTTCGTATACAAGTCGTTAAATTTATATTATTACGACGTGTTTCTTAAAAATTATACGATAATTATTTTATCACCCAAATTTCACAAGGAATGTATTTTACAATTTTTATCATCTCATACATTCTATTTTGAACTATTAAAAAACTTACTTGTACCAAAAATCTCCATTTATCATTACTTATACATTTTTCTACATCTTCAATTATTATACAAACTATTATACAAGTATATGCAAGATAAAAAAAAAAAAAAAAAAAAAAATATATGGAGAAACATAATCCCCCCATATCCGGCCCTATGGGGGGGGTGACATTGAATGATGGTAGAAAATTTTACTTGTGAAGATATTATATCACCTAAACTTCAATTATTGATTTCATTCATACATCTCATTTCTTTTTCAAAGATAGAAAAGTTTTCTCTCCTATTCTTTGGGTTCAAGAACCGGTCACAACATCAAGGGCCAAGAGATCAAGAATTTTTGCTAAATCAAGTCATTAACAACCTAGAACATATCCTTTTGTGGTTTTGAAATAAAACCAAGGATATTTAAGTTAATCCTTGTTACCTACACCTCTTCATTTTCACTAGTAAGCATGTTCTTATCATTTTTTGTTTCCTCTTCATTTCATGAGTTTCTTATCATTTTGGAGCTTATATGCATGTATTGTGATTTATACCATTTATTTCATGATTTTAGAACTTATATATATTTATAGTCATCCTATAATTATTCCCAAGTTATTCTTTGGTCTTGATGGTGATTAGGAACCCATGACACCCTAAGAAGGTGTATGGTAGGATTAGATTAGTTTTGGAGTTGATTTGAAGGGATTAGAATAGGTTTTGTCCGAGAAAACTATTTTCGTAAACTATATTTCGTTCTGTCCTTAAAACAATTTCTGGAAAATCCCACTGTTGGTACGACCTTTTGGCCTTGATAATTAGAAAATATACTTTAAAACGAATCCGTGGCCTTTTGAGCGGATAAAAGCGGAGTTATAACGAAGCCGTGGTGAATTTTTAAAGTTTGACGACGAAGCGTATATTTTTTCGAAAAATCAGCTTGCAGTTTTACATATTTCGGGTCAAAAGCGAGCCTTAAGCTTCACAAATTATTTCGACTAGTCAAAAATATATTAGTTTACTTGATACGAAGCTAAGGACATATTTTACGTGAAAGCGGTTTAATACGACAAATATATGCGTTTTATGAAGTTGCCGTAAATATTATTTTACGAAAACTATATTATTTTTACGTTACAAGTATTTCGTTAATTGTAAAGGCTATGTTTGCGGTTTTTTTAACAAGGTTGTAGAACTTTTTATAATGAAGTGTCTTCTAGTAAAATCAAGTTCATCGGCCATATTTTTCAAAACAAAAGCCGTTTGTCAAGCGGAGTCATAATAAATTATTTACGGATGTTCAAACATTGGCGAAACTTATTTTACGCACACATTAGCAAAAATCACCAACTTTAGCCTTTGATATCTTTATGATCGAGACCTTTTGAGCGAAAACTCCTGAACTGAAACTTTTAGATATCGATACAAACTTTCCAAAACCGTCGAGTTCGTTCTCTAACGATCGGCGTACACTATTCTACTACTTTTCGGAGCCATTTTGTTGACTTCATGGTTTTCCGGCGACATTGTTTTGCGACGAAAAGTGATTATTTCACCAAAATCATTATAAAACCATTATAGGATGACATTTTGACGTAAAACATGTAAAGTCATTTTGAAGGGTCAAGGCGTCAAAAGAGTATTTTTCGACGCTAAGTAATATTTTCAAAACTCGTAAATGGTATAAATAACATACGTAGTGCATGCATAGCATTACATTGCAACTCATGACATATCATATCATTGATAATAGGTCCGGATTGACGCATTACATTAAACCTCAGTATACTCACTTTTGCCATTATTCCAGTTTATCCAAGTGAGTTTCGTAGCCCCTGCTTTTACTTGTTTTCATAAATGTTTTGGGGGAGATGCATGCTTAAATATTTTTCACGAGTACTTTAGATTTTGAGGCTAAACTCTATCATGATTACCATTGTTTCTAAATCAAAGGTTACACTATATGAATTGTTCTTGTTTGCGTGCTACGGTACTTCGTCGTATAACGTTCTAAATCAGTTGACTACTGATACATTGAGTTAGGTGCTATTGCTTATGTCTATTGCTTATGTGCTATGGATTAAGTGCTATTGTTCTCGTCGAGTTAGGTACTATTGTGAATTCATTTGACATCATATGTTTGGAACATAAACTATACACATTCGGCAATGGGTTGTGAACACACAGGTTGCAAGTTTTGTATGGGCGGGACTTGGGCGAGTGGATTTACAATGCCTTTCTTGCATAAGCGATTCGATACATTGAGCCATGCACTATTTTGTGAAGTCATTTGACGATTTGTTTAAACATAAACTATATATACATTTTGGCAATGGGTTGTGAACACACGGTTGCAAGTTTTGTATGGGCGGAACTTGGGCGGGTGGATTCACAATGCCTTTCTTGCATAAACGATTTCTAAAGGCTTTACATTTCAAAACAAACTCTATGAACTCACTCAACCTTTGTGTTGACACTTTTAGCATGTTTTAATCTCGGTATCTAAGGCATTCACTTCATGGCACGCATTGGGACACATCATGGAGTCGTGATGACGACGCGTCTCACTGAGTTTTACTTACTTTAAAACATCGTTTGTATTGTAACAAACTTATTTCCGCACAAATTGGTTTTCATTTGGGACCTACCTTGTAAACTCGATTATTTTAATAAATCAAGCGATGTATTTTCCAAACGACACTTTAGGTCGTTCAATATAACTGTGATTGTGATGCTATGACGGTCAATCCCGAAATTCCATTCATTGCAAAAGCAGTAATTTGGGGTGTGACATATTCGACCTTTTCGATGGGGTTCCTCGTGTTTTCCTTTCTTTGTCATTTCTCTCATGCTTATTAGGGTTTCCAATGCCATTGCTATGAACCCTTTTCTGATTGTTTGATCTGTTACTTGTGTAAAATACATGTTCTAGTGAATTATACAATATCTGATTTGAACTTTATGTTAGGAAGACTTTGATATGCACATTTGTTGAACCTTGTTATATTTGATTATGAACTTCTGCTTAGGGACACTAAATGTTGAATTTCTGATTATGAACTTCTGATTATGAACATCTGATTATGAACCTCTGATTATGAACGTATGATATGTGACTGTGATATGAACCTTTGATTTCTGAACATTTGATATGAACCTTTTCTGATTTGTTTGACCCGTTGTTTATCTGAAACATCTGTTTAGTGAACCATGAAATATCGATTTGGACTTTATGATATGAAACCTCGATATATATATATCATTGACCTTTATGATGAATTATGATCGTGTCATTTATGACAATCTGTTTTACCTAAGTTAGTTTGACACCGAGCCAATATTTCACTAGTCATGGGGTTCCATGTCCGTGTCGATGATGCACCTCGACATGACTCTAGGGCGATGAGAGTGATGTTCGCCACGTCCTTTCCGTTATCTCGTTTATTGATAGTATGGCCACTATCCGTCTCTTGGGCGTATAGATGCATCCTAGATCGATATGTTATCCGATATGATTTGTCGGTGAATGATGTCGTGTGCAATCTGGCGTCTTCACAAAATTCGGGAGCTAGCTACTCCAAAATTATTTTCGAGATTATTTACGTATAAGTATGAAGTTTCTGATATGATATGTTCTGGGCTCGAGGTAGTTAACTAAACCTTTAGCTGTTATGTCTGTGTTAAGTATTCTGTTATGATTCGGTATTTTCGAGTGTTTATATTATGTATTAGGTTTATGATATGTTAGTGAATGTGCTCATGACGTACATGTTTAAGTGATTACTAGTTACCATGCTAGGATAGGATTAATTTGTTTAAACATGATTCGTATATCTGATATTACGTTAGTTATCGTTACGTGAATGCATTGATCTGTGAGATGAATGTGATAGTGTGAAAGTAAGTATCCTGAAAGTTTAGTATGTATAATTTGTTCAGTTAATTTTGTAAACCTTGCCTATCGGTTAGTTATCTGTCTGCATATGTGACCTGCCATGTTAAAACTCTACTGATGTTAAGATTCGATCTGAGAACTGGTTTAGCTTATGATATCTGTTCTGGTAGTTACTAATGGTTATGATATGTCTTTGTCTTTTTAGTTATAGCTTGTCTACTGTGTTTCTTATCTGTATGTGGGACTGCCATGATTTGACTGCTATTTCCGCTGCTACAATATTGAAGTAAGTGTGTTAAATGTAGTTTCGTTGATTGGTATGAATGCCATGTTTATTTTCTAGGAACTGTTTCCGTTAGCTCTTAGATTTTTCGTTAGGTTTATATGAAATCTATTGTTTTGATATATTAAGTGTCTGGTTATTCTGATGTGTTTGCGTTTGTGTCATTAATGTGCTATGAGGTGTTTTTGGCTGATATGTGTTCTTCTGGATTTCTGTATATTTGTGCTTCCGCAGAATCCTAAATGATTCAGTATTCTCATTTCGTTGTGATTTCGTTATTTGTATATTTCTTTCGTTTAGCTTTTGTTTCATTATATCATTCCTTTGGGCTTTGTAAGCTCGGCGCATTTCTTTTCTGCGGCGGTATTTAAGCATTCAAGATGAGCTTATGGGATAGGCGATCCGGGTTCGGAGTAGAGACAAGAGCAAGATTTGAAAATAGGGATCTTAGATTTATTTTGAATATTAAGTTATTTATGTTATCATTTGTAAGTTTTATAAAGGCTTCCGCTATTGTATAGTACTTAAGGTTCTGATTTGAATCCGTATTTGTGATATCTTTACCCTTGTCGGGTTGGGGTGTTACATGAGCGTTTGGGGGTTTTTGAAAGACAAGCACAAGGGGAAAAATCCCGAATCGACATTAGCATGGCGAAATCGTCTTCAGGTTATGGAGGAGGAACCCGTGCATTTTGGAGCAGACGTGTTGCCACAGCCAGACGACATGTACCGAATTTCTAAGAGTCAACGTTTGTCAAACTCGACCGCTAGTTCCGGTTCAAACCCGACAATGTTTCAAGAAATGATGCAATTACAATACGAGTTAGACCGCAAGATGAAGATGGATGTTCTCGAACGAGAGTCACTCGCGAGAGTTTATTTAATCAATTCTCAAAATCTAGCCGAGGACTTGCGAGTGCTACAAATGGACACAAGCAAGATGGATCCGATCGACGCGACTATCGTGAATGCCCAAAAAGCACAAATCCGACATAACATCCAACCGAAAACTAGTTAACTTTAAGTATTTTTAATTTTAATGTCTTTTTCGTTTTTTTTTTAAATTTGTATGTAATGTCTTTTTTTTTTTAATTAATCTAATTTGTTTAAATTTTAATTTTATATATCTCTAAATAAATTATGTAAATGAAAAAAAAAAAATCCAATGACACCACATTTTTTGGTGCCAAGGTTAACGACACAAAAAGCAATGCCAAAAGGTTTCTAGTGCCATAGAGTGTTTTGCTGACGTAGCATCACTTTCTGAGAACGGCACGAGCCCAACGGCTCATGCGTACCCGGTGCTCTAAAGAACAAATGGGTGAATTATAGCCATCATTTTTTCATCAAAAAAAATTAATAATAATAAAAAAACTCATTTTTCACATTTTACTTAAATTAACATATCTTGGAAACGATAATTTTTCAAACTACACAAAATATACCATTGCATCGAGAATTAAATTATGGAGTATCATTCTATAGATTTGCACTTCTATATATTTTCGAAGAACTCTTTTTGTTTTTTGTTTTGTTTTTTTAAATTTCCGCCCAGAAAAATTACTCGTAATTTGTAAAATCACTTGTGATTTGTTATTTTTCTGATTTGTAAATTTTCGCCTAGAAAAATCACTTTCGATTTTTTATTTTTCGGATTTATAAAATCACTTGTGATTTGTTATTTTACACAAGCTACATGTGATTTTTAAAGTAATAAATCATACGTGATTTTTCTGCACGAAAATTTTTTAAAAAAAGGTCGTCGAAAATATATAAAAGTACATTTCTACATAATGATAATTTAATTTTCGTTGCGATGTTATAATTAATTTCGCGTAATGATTAAGTTTGCGAGATATTTTACTTAAAAAAAAAGCAATGTTGCAAAAATCGGTCAACTCGGCCGATTAATCGTTAATCGGCCGAGTACTTTGTCGATTTTGAAAATCGGTCGAAAAATCGGCCTAGAATAAAAATCGACACTAAGCATTCAAAATCGGCCGAATCGGTCAAAATCGGCGAATCTGTAAAAATCGGTCGAATCGAACCGTCGGTCATTTTAAAATAACAATAATTTAGGCATTATACTTAATTTGGGGATTGTATATTTCACTTATAACGCATGAATAGGCGTCATAATCGAATTGTAGCCTTTTATTGAGGTTTGGAAACATAGCGTCTTGGAATCGGTTAAGATTTTTAGTTTGGTCTCGAAATACCAAAAATTGCGAAATGCCAATCCGATTAATCACCGATTAATCCCGACTTGACCGATTACATGTTTGCAGTGGTCGACCGCCCGACTACCGATTCACGATTTTTGCAACATTGAAAAAAAGAGAGAAAGTCGTTTTTTTATTTGATAAAAAAATAGATAGCTGAGATCGTATGTTTTGTTGTTTAGATTTTGTGTATAATTTTTGTCACACATAAAAAGAGGGACAAAATTAGAATGTTTTTTTAGCTTCACTAAAAAATAAATTGACCAAGTGCATTTTAAGGAAAACTAAACAAGTTCGGAACACGATTTTTTTGAACTAGGTGCAATTACGAAAAATTGAACTGTTTCACAAAAATTAACGCTATACTGCAAAATTTTATGAGTGTCTTGAGAGACCACTCCCAGTTTCGTCACAACTTAGAACGATGAAAATAACTTATGACGTTGTTGAATATTAAAAACGTAATTTCAAAAAATTGAAAAGTTAGCAGTTTACAACCAACTAACTTCGTAGATTATCAGAAACTTTAAAAACGAATTTCCACTTCTATGCATTGCATATGTGTCGTAAGGGAAGATCAAAATAAAGCTTGGGAGAGAAAAACGTGAAAACAAATGTATTTGATGTGCATATTTAGGAAAGAAATAGGTGAAAATAAAGAAGTCTACCAAATTTTATGGAAAAAATTTGCTAAAAGTGTCACCTTTACTTTTACATACAAAAGTGACGTACTCTATTTGGAAAAGACCACTTTTGACAAAAGTAAAACTCGTATGAGGTCTACAAACGTTACTCTAACAATAAAATGCTTTAAATCTCAAAGTTCATTATTTTCCTTAAACTTTGTACTACTTTTGTATAAAAAGTGTCGCAATCTTGTCTAAATTTTTAGAAAAACAAATGATTAGATAAAGTTTTACTTGAAATAGCTTTAGGGGGCGTTTGGTTGGGGCAATTTGGAGGATATTGAGGGCATTTGCGTTTTAATTCCTTCAAATGTCTCGTTTGGTAACTTAAATGTGACATTTGAAGTAATTTCTGATTAAATTGCGAAATGGAGAATCAAACGCCTCCAAAAAGTGAAATTTTAATTCTTGAAAAAAAATTATAAACTTTTTTTCTTATTGTTTTTATAAACTTTTAAATAAAATATTTATGAATTTTTTTATAAACTTTTTATAAATGTTTTATAAACTTTTTTTTTTATAATTTTTATAAATTTCTTATAATTTTTTTATAAATTTTTATAAACTTTTTTTTAATGTTTTCTTATAAAATTTTATAAACTTTTTATAAACTTTTTCATAAATTATTTATAAACTTTTTTATAATTTTTATAATTTTTTATAAACTTTTTTATAATTTTTTATAAATTTTTAAGTAGAATATTTATGAAATTTATATTGAAAAAATAAAAAATATTTATAAATTCTCATCAACCAACGTGCGAAGGTATTTTAAATTCGAATTTTAAATTCTCAAAATTTAAATTTTCTAAATTTAAAATTAAATTTCAAATTACCCCAACCAAACGCCCCCTTTAGTAAACTTTTACTTCAAACTATTTATGTTTGCCAACAATAAATACAAAAGTTAATAATAGCAAAAGAGAACCTCTATGCAACTAAAATCATTCGTATTCCGTTAGATGTTGTCTTTGTTGTATCTTGTGCAAATTATAGCTCGAGCTTCACTCATATAAGTTTGTAAGGTTCGAGCTCGAGCTTGTTTCAAGCCTTATACTTTTAGATCGAGACTTGAGACATATTAGACCTATTTTTATGATAGTGCTAAACGAAATAAAGCTCGACTTGTCAATAGGTTCGAGCTTGTGTTATTTGAATTTAAGTTCATTTATATATAGACTAGACGAAAAAGCGACGGTATAGCGACAAATAATTATACTCGCGAACTTGTGTTTTGGTATGACTCTTAATGCAACACTTACGAGTTCAATTCGTAGTAATTGCAAAAAAAAAAATTTATTTGTTATAAACGAAAAATGATTAAAATTTGAGAAATAAACAATGTTTAAAGTTTAAACTATTAATTTAGTGGTGGATGTTGTTATCATTTTTTAAGGCAAATGTTTTTAAAATGTATCATACTTGTCACCATTTGCTTTTGTGTATAGCGAACAATTTTTTGCTTTATGGATATTTTCTTTAAATTAATCATTTTTGGGTATTTTGAATTTTTTGACATTTTTGCCCTCTTGGTAATAATTTTTTCCACGAAGGGTAAAATGTCACGTAGTATCACAAAAGGATGAATTTGAAAAAAAACTTCATAAAAGCAAAACGTTTGTTCGCTACCAATAAAACAAATGTTGGCGTGTATAATCTTTTTAAACATTCTTATTATTTTTGTCAAGAGTATTTTAAAATTCATTTCTATCAACTTAACTATAACTTACGAGAAGAGTAAGAAGAAGTTTGTGGTATTTATTTAATAAAGATTATGATAAAATTTGGAAACTATTAACTATAAAAAAAAGAATCGTATGTTTTTCAAAAATTATAAATCGTGTAAAACAAAAAAGCTTCCATTCCGCAGTTAAAACTTGTAAACCATGTATTTATAAGTTGATATTGATTGTTAAAGTTGTCATTTGTGTCTTTTTAAATTTACATTAATCGTCAAAGTTGTTATTTAGATTGCAATTTTTAAAAGTTAAAGGGTATTAATAAGGGGTATATTAATAAAACAATTTTACTCACTTTTAATACTTTTAAAATATTTAAGACTAAGCCAAAACATTTTATATGTAGTAGGGACATTATTCTAAAAAATTTCAGCGTGAGGCACAGTCGTCGCCGCCACGCCAATGTTATTCTGTGCGTCTTATCTTCATATTTTGTAAACTCAAGCTTAGTAAGGTAGCTTGTTTTCACTCATTGAAGATTCTATCTACAAAAAAAGGTATATATGAATTATAATATGTTCGTTCAAAAAAAAATTATAATATGAATATATAAATATTTTCATATTTTGTGCCGCCTTATGTCACGCCTTATAAATGTAAAAGCTAGGCTTGATCATGCCGCCACACCACGTCTCACGCTATTTATAACCTTGAGTAGAGATATATACAATTGTACGTGTACGAAGTATATTGACATGTATAAAACTATAAACAATTAAATGAAAAGAATGGGTGTGAAGCTCTAGTTATTTTATTAGATGGGCTCAAAAAAGGTTAAAGCTCGCTTACGTTTGACTTGTTTCATTTTTTTTTTGTCAAAGCCGATTAATAAGCGGCTTAACTCGTTCACACCCGTACAACATATTTGACACTAACCGAGTACTTAACGCACAAACCTTTGTCATAAACGAACCTTAAGCCAAGACCTAATATCTTGACTACATTATAAAGCATTTTCGACCTTCTAAAAGTAAAAGTTTTAAAATATTAAGTTAACGCACTTACTTATTTTAAAACTGCGTTGGTTTTGCTATGAAATGAATAGCTTGCAATATATGCATTTAAAATAAATGCAAATCTTAATAAATATAGCCATAATGGTATTAGTTACAACATTTAAAGCATTTTTTTTAAAATATTTTAAAAAATGATTTAAAAAATACAATATAATTTAGAATTAATAACCATTAAAGCGTCATCTTGTCACAAAAATTAGCGTGGCGAGCAAAAAAAAAATATCCCTTGCCCACTTATCTTGTCTATTTTGTCTACATGATACGTTTAGTAAGCATGCAATGGATATCCGTTTTTTAACCTTATATTATCTGGTTGGCGGATACATGCAAGACCCACCCACTTATCTTCTTCCCCACATTAAACAATACAAGTTCTATCCTTTAAACAAAGGTCAATAAACATTACAAGTTCAGCCATTCATTTTCAACCATTCATTTTCAGCGTCCATGGTCAATAAAGAAGAGGCATCAGCCACCAATAAACAAAGGTAGGTACGATCTTCTTTAATGTGTTTTCATGTAATAACCGAACAAAGAGGAAGAATGAACCTGATTTGGTTTGTTCTATCCTTTAAATGGTTCGAATATTCACAAACAAGTTTATCTACTAAAAAAAATTGATCTATGATGTTATCTTGTTCATTTGGATGAGATCGGTAATGATTATAAACAATTGAACAAAGAACTGAGATCAAATTGTTGTTTTAGTATGGATTTAACATCGAATCTGTGATGTGGTTTTTTTTTTTTTTTTTTTTTTTTTCAAAGATCTTTTAAGATCTCGTAAAAAAGTGTACTTGAGATCTCGATTGTTTGAGTTTGAGTTTAAAAAAGTATACTTGACAGCCATTCAAAGATCTTTTAAGAGTCTTGATATTTGTTTAATGAAGTTGAGGCAAGTGTTGGGTTAAGGTGGATTTGAAGGTGGATTTGGTGGTGGTTTTGAAGGTGGATTTGGTGGTAGTCCGGTGAGAAGATTGTCCGATTGTGAACCTCATGTGAGATGATTGTCCGGTTGTGGTGGTGTTTGGACGCAATGTTTTTGGATATTGTTTTCTGGGTTTATCTGGTGATATGTGAGATGATTGTCCGGTAAAGTGAAAGATTGTAGTGGAGAGAGAAAGAAAAAAAATGATATATATTATGAGGTGGCAAAATGATGTGGACGTTTCTTTGCTGGGTGTACTGAAATGTGGACATTTCTTCGCTAGGTGTACTGTAACCGGAAGTTGGAGGTTGACAATGTATCATTTAAGCCAAGTTAAAGCGAGATTAGTGGCCAAAGGGGTTATTTTTTTGTTCGTTACGTCGAGCTAACTTTTTGTGATGTATGATCTTTAATAGGTTATTTGCCCTATAATTTAATGTAAGAAAAAAATGTCTATATAACCATAATAACATTTTACTTTTCAGCTATTCTAATAAATGTTATTTTTAAAATACTCGTAAAAAAAATACATGTTATAATACATATTTTATAAACTAATAAAACACACAAAACTTCATACAATTTATATGTAAACAAGTTGATGGTACATATGATTTTAAATACCGACCGGACCAACAGGTTCAACCGGTTTAACCGAGAACGAGTGCTTGGTTGTACCAATAAAACCATCAAAAACGAACTCGAAATAACAAGTCAAACCGATAAAAATAAGTGAACCGGGATATACCGAGCTCATTTTCTTCTTGTTTTTCTCAAGTTAATCAACTCGTCATTACGAGTTTGTTGATGCTGAACTTTAATCACATAATACCCGTCACCATAACGTACTACTTCCTCCGTCTCAATTTAATTGTCATGAGAGAGAAAACACAAAGTTTAATAAAAGTGGGGCAGCTTTAATTTTCAACCACACAAATAGAATATTCCCCTTTTAGATTCTCTAGTTTTTACTAAAAAAAGAAAGTGGACAATCTTTTTGAGACATCAAAAAATAGAAATATGGACAATTAAATTGAGACGGAAGGAGTAATACCATGATTGTCTTTTAATTACAAGAAAACGATTTGAAACTGTAAGAATTAATCTCATAGTCATAACTTAAATCACATCATAAACATTGGACGCCCCACTGGAGCCACCAATCTCCAACTCATCACCTACCGTTTACTTTTCCACTCCCATTTCCACATTTTCATAAACCCAAACACATTCCCAATCCCAAACCCACTCCAGCCCCGGCGCGTCACCCCACTCTCCCTCCCTTCTCACGTGCCCAACACTTTACTTTACGCCACCTCCACCTGTCACATTTCAACCCCTAATATAACCCCTTCAAAAACACACACACACACACACAAACAAAACACAAACAACAACATAAGATGGGATCTGAATTAACATACAGAGGCCATGAACCTCAAACAACCTCGGATCCATACTCACCTAAACCCAACAAACCTTGGCTCTCTGTCACCCGTTTCATCCGTTACATCTTACGTGAGCAGCGTCTCCTCTTCACCTTCCTCGGCATTTTCATAGGTGCCCTTTGCATCATATTAATATCAACTTTTTCCAATAATAGCTCTCATGATATTAATATTAAATATCATGACAGTTATTCCGTATCCGAAGAACTTTCTGGTTCTTCGGATATTTTTAACTCTGGACGAGCGCGAGGACTAGTTCGCGCTCGTCCAGTTTTGGACTTTTCCTCGTCCGGAGGAAAGATTCCCCTAGGACTAAAAAGAAAAGGGCTGAGAATAGTTGTTACGGGTGGGGCCGGGTTTGTTGGGAGTCATTTAGTTGATAGGTTGATAGCACGTGGTGACAGTGTTATTGTTGTTGATAATTTTTTTACTGGGAATAAAGATAATGTTCAGCATCATTTTGGTAATCCTAGATTTGAGTTGATTAGACATGATGTTGTTGAGCCTTTGTTGCTTGAAGTTGATCAGATCTATCATTTGGCTTGTCCTGCTTCGCCCGTTCATTATAAACATAACCCTGTCAAGACTATTATATCCTTTTCTTTAGATAGCTAGTTTGATTTATTTTTTGCGGTTTTTTTATATGTTAGTATAATCGGTGGCGGATCCAGAAATCTGACAAAGGGTATGCACTTTATATTAAAACTCTCAAACATATTTACTTAAAGGATATAAACGTGCATACCCTTTGACTCAAGTATGTCCGCCCCGGAGTATTTTGTATTTATTTGTGATGTGTGAAATTTGGTATCCTTGACTTGATCTGATGTGCTTACAAGACGAATGTGGTTGGGACATTGAATATGTTGGGGTTGGCGAAACGTGTTGGTGCGCGGTTTTTGTTGACGAGTACTAGTGAGGTGTATGGTGATCCCTTACAGCATCCTCAAGTCGAGACTTATTGGGGAAATGTTAATCCTATTGGTTAGTTTTTATTTCATTGAGGCGTTTTTATAATAGTTGGTGTGTATTAATTTTTTGATGTGTTGAGGCTAGATCTGATGTGTTTGTGATTTTTGACAGGTGTTAGGAGTTGTTACGATGAGGGAAAGAGGACTGCTGAGACGTTGGCTATGGATTATCATCGTGGTGCTGGTGTTGAGGTTTGTATGATTAAGATTCATGTTTGATTTGGTGAAATAAGATACATGGTTTGTTAAAGTTCCAATTTTTATTATTGTTGGTAATATAGGTGAGGATTGCTAGGATCTTTAACACATATGGACCTAGAATGTGCATTGATGATGGTCGTGTTGTTAGTAACTTTGTTGCTCAGGTGAGTTGTTGTCGTGATTGGTTTTCAGTTACTTAAATGTTAAAGAGTTTTGCTGAATGATGTTTTTGAAGATATTGATAGCGATTAAATGTAATTTTGAATAACTCAGGCACTGAGAAAGGAGCCTTTAACTGTTTATGGTGATGGAAAGCAAACAAGAAGTTTCCAATTTGTTTCGGATTTGGTTAGTATACCTCTTTCTTTGTTTCTTTTACAAATGTGTAGTTACCTGTTTGTTAGAAATGTCTAATTGTTGTTTGGATTTCGAATTTAGTATGCGTGTTTGGTCATTCATTTGGCATTATGGAGTCTATTTTGGCACATGGAGATTTTGAGTATTCTATTCCACCTAATTTTAAGATAAAAATAGAACTGTGTTTCACCTGCCTGGTTGGTATCTATTATGAGTGGTTAACTCTAGATTCTAGACAAGCCAAAAAATGTGTATAGTTTGTTAATTTGTCTGTCTTTTGACCATATATAGTTTTTGGGTAAAATTTAGCATGCGTAAACAAGCTCCAAGCTGGATCCTAGTTCTTTTTAGTTGTGATAGCGCTTGTTTTATTATAAATTGGGAATAGGAACACTAATGATCATATTTGGGGTCTCTCCGACTTTCCTTTTGAGCCTTGTTCTTCGGTTAAAATAGTTAACTAAGTACTAACATCTGGTTCTTGACTTCTTTCAATCTATGCAAGTTACGGCATTTCTTTTTCTGGTGTTTTCTTAGATCATACTTTACTTTAAATCTGTGTTGTTAAAATCAAATTGATAGTATTGATTTAAGACCACATGGTTCCTTTTGTTACTTTTCTGTATACGGGAATTTTAAATATCTGTTAAAGATACCAAACACTCCCACGAAAAAAATGTGAAATCTTATGTTCAATTTTCATGACATAAGGCTCTTTCTCGTGTGTCCTTTTCCAAAATTAAGGTGCATAAAAGTTGAAGATATCACCTGATAGGTGTCGGTGATGCCTTGACCTTAGGAAAAGAACAATAGATGTAACACCAGTAAAATGTGGCCGTACGCGTGCATAGTGAAAGCTGATAAAATTTAATGGCATAAAGATGCTGCATGCAACAGGGTACCCCTTTGTCAATTACTTCATGTGGGACATAAATAGATGTAACACCATTTTAGTGTTGGTGGACAGCTTGGTCCTATGTCAATTAACTCACGGGACATATATATTGTCAAAAGGCATCTTCCAAGGAGGCAATTGGCCCTATGTCAATTAACTCTTTGTCTTGACCTAACAACTCTTTCATTATTTGCAATTTATTCTTTTTTAACTTAGAGATGTTTCTTAGCTTGACTGACACTCTTTTGATTATGCAGGTGGAGGGTTTGATGCGTTTGATGGAAGGTGAACATGTTGGACCGTTCAATCTTGGAAACCCTGGTGAATTCACCATGCTTGAACTTGCTCAGGTATGCTCCTTTACCATGGAAAAAATCGCTTTAAAAATATCCAATTTGCTAAATGATTCGCATTTAATTCCGCTAAAACATTGACTTGTTTTCTTACAGGTGGTCCAGGAGACAATAGACCCGAATGCAAAAATTGAGTTTAGGCCAAACACAGAGGACGACCCACACAAAAGGAAGCCAGATATCACCAAGGCGAAGGATCTCCTAGGATGGGAGCCAAAGGTGCCTCTTCGCAAAGGTCTCCCTATGATGGTGTCTGACTTCAGGCAGCGTATCTTCGGCGATCATAAGGACAACGGTGCCACCATTAGCACGTCCTCCTCCACGGCTTAGAGGACACCACTTCTATACCAGTAAATTACAAGATATGCAGCACGAAAGGCGTATACTATTTTGTCTTTAAAGCTACGGGTGCCTTAACCCAGAACTAGTATAGCAGAGGTTACACCTTCTCTACCATTGTTTAGGTATGAGTCGGCTATATTAGCTTTTTCGGGCATGTATTTTCATTTTATTAATATTTTAACAGGATGTGCGAATTTAATTGGTATTTTACAGATATAAGTTTTACGTTGTAGCCTACCCAACTTTCCTTTATATTATTGATACTAATGCAATTGGCATTTGAGATGTTTTATAACTTAAACATGCATGATTTACTATACAAGTTATGGTTAAAATTGTAGCAAGTTGTGTGCAATTAAATGACGGAATGGTTCTTATATGCTGTAGCATTTCTGGTTCTTTTTACTGCAGATATATTGACCGGTTGATCCTCTGTGTGCACCTCAACCTTCTCAAGTTAATAATCCCATCTTTAAAAAGTAATATTATCTTTTTATGTTTATAATTTTGTTGGAAATCATAATATTTTTTGGTGCAAAAGGTGAATTATTAAACTTCCCAAACATATGTACATCATAAGAATAGAGACGAGATTTTGGACAGACCCCAAATCTCATACAAACTGAACATACAACTACACTATCCATCATATAACAGACAATACTACCACTATGTACTTTGCCCAACACATTAAGACCAGCGCATTTAGCCATTAGTGCATACAACACCAATTCACCTTAATGATTGCACCTATACCATCTAGCTACATTTCCATCTTACCCTCCTACCATGATTACTCAACCAACACCCATAGTAACCACCGTAGGTAGAGTTAATGGCTTCACTAGGCACCCATAACCCCTCCACTGAAGGGCTCTGCCAGTTATACTACATTTCCATCTCATGAATGGCTTCATATAACTAGGAACACACTCCTCCAGTGAGGCCCAACCAAATCTCATGTGGGAATGTAAAATATGGACCATGAAATGTCATCTTTGACCACTCTTAATTCCATACTGCTTACACTCCCCTCCTAGGCCATATACCCTCCACAATGAGAAGCCCTACTTTATGGAAATCATCATATTTGTTACTTTGTAAAACAATACGAAGGTATTTAAACTGATGAACTTGTTCATAATATGCATATTCGTGCTGCGAAAAGCTTTTAAACATGGTGAACCAACATGACACTTTGTGTTTGTTCTAATTTTTATGATTCTCTATATTCACACATACAACTTAGTCAATTTGTTCTTACTAAACTCGCTGCTAGTAGGTTTTGGTGGTTGCTGATGAAACCAAATATTGCTCTTGCTAGATAAGTTGTCCAATCTGGAAAAAAAATATATCAAAAACATTATGCACAAAGACCATGCAATGTATGAAATTACTTAACCGCATGGACTCTTCATAAACAGTTTGAGAACAGGCAGTTACATAGCTGAATGCATCTTCGGTGCTTTCCACACACGATTATAGCTCTTTTGACCACGGTGTATAGATTGATCTGGTGATGAGGATGCATTGTCTTTGACCACCATAGACACACTCGATGTAGGTTGATCACAAGAACGCTTGTCAAGCCAAGAAATAATGTCACAAAAGACAATATCTATGTTATCATCGGTCTCACCAGCTGTCAAACCGTGCCACATTCCAGGGTATAGTTTTATGGTCTTGTCGTTACTACTCGCTTGATTGTACAAAGCCTTGCTTACTTCTGGATCAGTCACTGTATCGGCTTCTCCATGTAACACAAAGAAGGGCAATGTCACCTGCCAATGAAAAGGAAAGCATTATTTAGTTTCTGGGACCAACAAAGATGATAGTTGATGCGAGAAGAGATGGTAATTTTGCAAAATAACCTCAGTTAATGTGTCTTCAAGGCTCATACTAGTTCTAAGCAATTCAAGAGCTGTTTTAAGCCTGGGCTTTTCTTGATAAATCAACTTGTTCCCGCGTATCTGCAAACAAGTGCGTTTACAGAATTAGCCTCTGTGTATTTGAAATGTAAGTCGATAGTAACGGAAATCAATCATCAAATGAATCAACACCTCTTCTCTCTTTAGGGGGTCTTTGAAAGCAGCATCAATGACATCCTTTGTAGGAACAATCTTCCATCTAGGAATCACATATTCTGCTCTTGTTAATATGCTTACCACCATCGGGTGAGGCTTCACCTTCTCGGATATCTGCCAATACATTGATCAGGTTATCACTGTGTATCCATGGTCACTGTTTCTAAATCGGATCACATGTTCTAATAATGGCGATTTTATTTTTAAGTGCTTATCTGCTTGAATTCTCTTTTTTATTTTTATAAATGTTTGTTCCTCCTAAAATAAGCAGATAAATAGTTTTCAATTGACTATTGGAATTGTTTATATGATTTAATACAATGAAACAAGCAGATAAGCACTAAGAGGGTGCTTGAATTGCTTACAAGACCACCTGAGAGGATGTTTGGGATTGCATATTTAAATTGCTTATTGAATTATTGTGTTTTTCAAACATAGATAAGCAGTTTTAAGTATTTGTATGAAACATAACTAGTCTGCTTTTTTCAATGAGCAGGATTCAACAAGCTGCTGATACGGGTTGCTTAAATAAGCAAAAATTCCAAACAACCCGTGAGTAAACAAGGAGCATTGTAATTCTTAAGATATTGAGGCCTTTACGTTAAAGATTTACCTTACACATGGGAGCAACAAGAACAGCGCCATGCCAAAAATCAGGTTCTTTTCTATGTACAAGAAGTGCGACTGCACCACCCATCGACTCTCCGTACAAGAATCTCTTTTTATTCATGTATTCAGCTTTTCCTATGACACACAAAAGACGAAATGATAGTTAAAGTAGTAATTACACTTGGGTGGTCTTTGATATGAACCATCTTGGTTTGCATCAAAGTTTTATAGTGCGTACCAGAAATGCGTTTGAAGTAGTTGCAGCAATCGCTAACGATATCATCAAACTTCTTGATGTAACAACGTGCACCCATGGACCGACCATGTCCTTCATAATCTATCCCAAACACTGCATACCCGTCGCTTGCAAGCCTTGTTCCACAACCTACAGTAATAGTTGACCTTTCTATTTTTAGTAAGATTTACATAAGTTTGGAAAGCAAAAAACAGCTGCAATAATAATATTATTGTCAAATATTGATGCAAGTACTATGAACAGCATTAATGTGCAAAGGGAATTGATATTTGTTCAAAACTTGATTTCTAAAGATTCCGAATTCCATTCGTCTTTAGATCAAACAAAGCAAACATTAACTTGTATAAAAAATGAGCACGGTAGTGGATAACATAGAAAGTTACAGTCGTTCGCTTGTGATGAAACAATACGTGTTTATATTACTCCCTTGTCTGCAAACTTTACTCATTTTGTTACGGTTTAACATCATAATCGCAATTTAATCTACAATCTAAACATGTTTCATCAGTTTTGAACCTAACAATCAAAAGTCAAAATGCTGATTTTTTTAGGATACAACTTAAGTATTCATGTAGCGACTATAATGGATAAACATGGTCAAAATATGAATAAGTGACATATACGAGTACATTGGGAGTTTAATTTGTTGATATGTGGTAACCTTTCATGAAGTCGCCACATTCCATACCATAACCTGCAAAGGGGACATTTATATGCAAAAATTACATTAGCAAGTCCCAAAATCACATAGTGAGCGTTATCGTGTTAGAAAGATATCAAACCATGGCAGAGGAAGACAAGTGCTTTTGGAGACGTAAGAGGTAGCCATCGGCAAGTGAAGAGCTGAACTCCTCTTGAATTCCTTATATATTCCTGAAAACCATCACAAAATATTCAATCTTTTGGTACGATACATAACAACCATTAGTTATTCAAGTAGATGAAAGCCATTACTAAAATGAATTAAATAAAAGAAAATAATTACTAAAGATTAAATTTACGTGACGATAAACAACACCCTTTAGGACATAAAAATTAACAAAAAAGAATTTGACAGCTGTGGGATTTGAACCCACGCCCTTTCGGACCAGAGCCTAAATCTGGCGCCTTAGACCACTCGGCCAAACTGTCTTGATGTTCAAGTTTACCTATCTTAATTATAAATATTTGACACAAGTAAACCAAACCCATCACCAAAAGATTGAACTTTTATGAAAGTTACATACCACCAATTTTGCTAAAGATGTTTTTTTATTTGAGGTAGATGAAATCCATCACTATTATTTATTTATTTATTTATTTATTTTTATTTATTTTTTTATGCAGAAACATAACATCCATTTGCTAAAGATTTGATTTTTATGCATATACATAACATCCTTTTGGAGGTTGAAACATTAACACCCATTATGTCGAAGACGCCCAAATTATCAATGAATTTTATTACAAGCACATAAAACTCATTACAAAAAGTCTAAAACTAATTAAATTACATAAAAAAAAATCAAGGAAACAAATAAAGAAATTCATCACTAAAGATTCAAATTTTATCCAAATATATTATACCCATTTTGCTAATGATGGCTTTCATATCACTAAATATTCAAGTTTTATGCATACACATACCACCCAATTTACTGAACATTTGATTTATATTATGAATACATGAAAATCACTAAGACAGGTAACTTTGCATTGGAAAATCAAGTATACAAAGACATAACATGAAGTGCAACAAAAATGTTTTTTTTTTAGTATCACTTAGGGAGGAAAAAAAAATTAAAAAAAAAAAAAAAAATAAAAAAAACTAAAAAGACCAAAAAGGAAAAATCATTTGACTGATTTTGAAGCAAAAAGTTTGTGAAATCAGGTGTGTCCCATCAACAAGAGGCTGTGAATAAAAACAAGTTATTTCGCGCAAAATAAATGTTTTCAAAGGTAGATATATAGCACCAAAGGGCTTAGTGTCTCTACGGTAACAGATATTGTGTGAGATAAATAGTTTTCGTTAAAAAAAAAAGGTAGATATATAGCATACCTCTTGATATTCAACCTCCATGAATGTATGATGCTTAGTAACCTTTTAGAATCAAATGAGACTAAAGAAAAAAGTATTCAATAAGACTCGGAAACAATGAAAAAGATGGTGTGATGGATAGATAGAGTAGAGACTGATAGTGATCCAATTAAGAAAAAAAAAAGATGACCAAAAATGATGAGACTGACGTTTGATTCTTGTTTTTTCACTACATATGAAGCCCCATACCCTGTTGTATTCCCATAATACTTATTTATCATCATCATCTCATGACGTGGAGAATGTTCCCTACATATCATTATATTTATTTCTTTTGTTTTTTTTATAACTTTAATGCATATTTCACATGTTAAATGTATAAGATAAGGTTTTAGCGAAACATAATGCAATGTGTTTGACATCTAAGATTATTTAACGCTCGAAATAAGTGTGTTTATTATATATGTTTAGTATTTTAAGCGTGAAGAATATAATTAAGCGGTTGCGAATTTACCAAAAAGTATGTTATCAAGCTTTGGTTGCGTTGCGTTTTATACAGAGCTTCTTAATAAAAAATGATAGAGTGTCATTATTTAACAACCGTTAAGTAACAGCGGTTAGTAGGATTGTTTGTGTAACGAACGTCTAACATAAAGGACCAATTATGTAATTTTTTTTACATCGTTAGTCCTTACGGGACCTATTTTGCAACACAAATTAAACCTCAGGGACTCTTGTCGCATTTTCGGTTTTTTAAAAAGTATTTAAAAAAAAAGTAAAGTCCGTTAGTTGACCGTTAGTTACTTTTACATCGTTAGTCCCTAGAGGACCTATTTTGCAACGCAAGTTAAACCTCGGGGACTCTTGTCGCATTTTCATTTCTTTAAAAAAAAAAAAAAGAACGACCATTTAGTGAGATAACGTAGTTAGTTCTCATCGTTTAATCGCTCACTCGCCTTCCTATTGGGTGTGGCAAGAAAAGACAAATCTAATCATCAATAGTCACATTCCTAAATGTACTTTAGTAGAAATATGCTTACAAAATTGGTACTCTCCGTCCCATAATAATCATCAACTTTACTTTTTTCAATTTTTCGTTCAACTTTGACCATTAATATTTTTATTCATGTTATATAATATTTGATGGAAATTATACCAAATGAAAATACATTTAAAACCCAATCTATTCATATATTTTTATCAAGATTATATTACACAAATAAAAATATTTACGGTCAAAGTTGAATAAAAAAGACTTGAAAAAATCAAAATG
>CM040238.1:199166585-199215950 GCA_022545495.1 Chrysanthemum lavandulifolium
AGCCCAGTGATCTTTTACACTATCACGGTGGCAAAAGATATCCTAAGTCGACGTATTTTCGAGCTTATCCAAGCAAGAAAACACGGAGTAAACCAACTAAACCAAGATCAAACCAAGAACCAAGTTACGGCGTAGACTTACTCGTAAAATGATTGTTGCCCAAAGATGTTTCTAAACCGATTTTTGTGATGAAATAGCTTCAATATCACCAAGATAACACAAAAGTTTGAAACTTGATGATCCAAAGTGTCTAAAAGCAGTTGTCGTGAGAACGAGTATCACGACAAAACCAAGTTCAAAAACGATGATCTACACGTAAAGGTTGAAACTTTTTGCCAAAAACAGTTATTTTAACACCTTAAAACGTTGAAAGTACAAGAATCTTGGATTAAAATATGTAAAAAACGTGTTTTGAAGCGAACCAAAGTATCACGTATGCTTTACGCGTAGTACCGAAACCTACTTCAAAAACAATACGATTCACCCAACTAGTAGGCGATTGATACCACTGTTAGCCCACTAGTTTTACAACACAAGCACAATAGAAAGAAATAGAGAAGAGAAGAGAGGCGGATGAACAATATCACACACACATACGCGTAAGAAACTAAGAACAGTTAAGCCTAGAGTATGTGAAAGAGATAAATTGAACAACCAACCCTCAAGTGAGGGTTATTACAAGGTATTTATAGGAAGGGGAGCTAGGACAACACTCCTACTCCCTTCCTTTCCTTAATGGACATGGGCCTAAGCTCATGGGCCTTCTACATAAGCTTAAGCTAATAACAAACATAAAGGCCATAATTAAGCTAACTATTACATATGAATCACTAACACTTGATTTAGGTTTAGGAGTGATTCCAACACCTCAATGAATGTCATCCGATTCTGTAACAAAAGATGAGGAAGAACCGAGCAGGGCGGGGCAATCAGAACAAAAGATGACGAGTCGTTTACTATAAATCGATGTCGTCTATACATGTTTTGTCATTTACAATATAAATTAGTAATCGTCTATACATGTTTTGTCATTTACAATATAAATCGATAATTGATAACGATACACGCGTCGTTCGGGGTCAAAGGAACTTCCTTTTGTCGAGCAAGTTTTTCAACACCCTAGGCGATGAACCTAATCGTTGTAGTGTAGTATTAGGGTAAGCCACGGAATTCATATAGTTCTCTAGGGGAATAGGAATGCTCTTGAGAAGTTACTACGCTAAGGTTGGGGTTGAGGAAAGATTATTTTTATCTTTTATGTTTTTAGGAAATGGAAAGGTACGAATCTCGGGGTTTGGATTTGGGGTTGGTATTTCTACCGATTGCTCTACTTATCTAATTATCTAATCTAGTGGTGTATGTAGTCTATGTCTAATTATTGTGTGCTCGTATGATGCTTTAAAGATGTGTTTACTTAGGTTTTATTACTCCTTAATTATCTCTTATTGATGGTTGAATTGTTACGTCCTTATTCTTAATCGCGTTGTGTGTCTAAGGTCGTAGGGTATCGTTTATCCCAACTCTTTGAAACTACCAAAGGTGTCGCCACAAAATCTCTAGGATTTATAAACTTTAACTCTAAGTTACTCTTCGGATGGTTTAGCCTACAACAACTCTAGGTATTATAAACTAAGGTTCACAAAGATTAATCAAGCATTAACTACACAACGGATGACTTATCGCATTACTAGATTATTAACAATTAAGATAAGAGACAACCAATCAATATTCAATAATTAAGTTTCATATTCCCTAAGCAAACACACAAGTAAATTAATGGGACATGGGAACATGCAAGCATACATACAAGTAATTGAAGACATAATTAAATTAATGAAGTAAAACACTTATCTTGATGTAAGATAGGGTTTGGAACCTAAAATCTTGTACAAAGACGACCTTGGTTCGGTTTAGGTTTTTACTCCAAAAGACTACACATCGAAAACTAAAAAATTCGGATTCTATATATAAGATTACATATGCGACGGCATCACCTTTGATTTGTGACGCCGGTCGTCGCCGTCGTTAGGGTTTCGTCTTGGCCACGTTAGTCTTCGACGACGTCACATTATGCTTGTGACGCCGTCCCTTCGATCTCGGCGTCGTGCGGATCAAATCTAGGTAAATGCCGAGTTGCGACGACCTACTCTTTTAAAACACGAAACCGCCACTTGTAAATAAGCAATTTGGCTCTTGATCCGTCATAAAAGTGATGCGACGGCGTCGCAGATAACACCCGGCCGTCCTTTCGGGCCCAGCACTGAGTGTCTCGATTCTTGACTTTGGCCTTTTTCTTCAGATATTCGCGCTTTTCGTCCGAATAAGTGTCATTCCAAGATTTGCCTTCAAGATACCTAAAAGTGAAAAGGAACGATATTAAGTAATAATGGATACAAAAGTGATCAAATAAGGGCTTAAATGACCCCTCAAAAGGTACATTTAAAACCTTATCGATGTCGTCTATACATGTTTTGTCATTTACAATATAAATCAATAATCGTTTATGTCCTTGAAACATGCTCGTCGTTGAGTAAACATATGTGCCCATCCCGCGGCCAAGTCATTTCGAACCATATCCATTGTGGGTGAGTATACGGAGTGGTGAGTTTTCATCAAGAAAAGCAAGAACGGTGAGCAACACAGTCTTCCCCACGAAGAATCACAACGGGACAATATCATGATGTATTTGGACCATCTCTCGTGGAAGACACATAATAGATTGTCTATTGGCTATGCATACAATAGGACGGTTAAGAGTCAGTAGCAATAGCCACGCCTGTTTACGCATAGTCATCCGATGAACCGTAGGGTCTTGGACCTTCAAACTAATTCATCGAGTTACGAATATTTGTAAAAATAATCCCCCATTTGCATGTAAACTTCCTCGTTAGTGTCTACCTCTTCCCGGCAATAGCTCGAATCATGGGCCACATTTGTTCACGATGACCAAGACCTACGGCAAGAGCTCGATAGCCACAATTTCCATCACCGCCACGTTAAAGATCCCTAGGATCCAAAGTCAGTAAAGAGGTGGAATTCGAGCCATAAAATATTCGCTATTGACATCTGTAACGTACAAGTGGTGTTTTAAGTCACCCTCGCTATTGACATCTGGAACGTTCAAGTCTGGGATGTTAGAAGGCTCTCCTACATATGAACTGTGTCTCGCAGCTTCTTCATTTAAGTTTGGGACTTTTTTAGGTTTTGTGTAGCTTCTGCGGTGCCTGTGGGGGGTTCTTCGTTTAAATTCGGGATATTTTTTTTAGCCTTGGATTTGTTGTCCTTTGCGCTCGAACGTCCATGATTATAGTATTTAACAAAGAAAGTTGTTGGGTTGACACAGTTCGGAGCGTATATCGTCGAGCTGCTTAACATATTTTTTTGACAAACGACGATGCTTTGGTAAAACACTTTGGAATTTTATGCGTCATCTTGACAAGAAAAATATTCGAGCTCTTGGGATATTCGGGCTCATCACGCTCTTGAGTATTTCGGACAACAGTTAGGGAACGCTAGGTTCTCCAAAATTATCAACAAAACCAAGCGAATAGGAAACTCAGATTCGAAAAAAGGAACTAGTTAAAATTATTGGTATTGACGGGGAGAATAACTTGATAGGCATAAATTTGAAATACATACCGTTTGATTGAAGGTAATACTGATTCGTGATAGCATGGTAAACCATAAACTAACCCAATGGCGATGATCACATTGATGTGGGTCGACATCCCGTTTACTTCTGCAGTAATGATGAGTAAAGCATCTCTTGAAACATTATAGCATAATTAAGCTAAATAGTGTGCCACTTACACGCATGCGCTTCTTGATTTTGCTTGTATTCAAAGTGGCTCGTGCTCGCAGCTTTCTTGCGCACTATAATCTTGTCGACCGAACACAACAACGTGTCTAAGCCGGGGCCTGTGGAGCCCAAGTATAACTTCAACAGTAGGTTTGACTCTCAACCCTACATGTTGTTGTCGAATCAAGCTGCGATATTGATCGGTAATGTACGACACAAACATGTTGTCATAATGTCGCACCCGATTCACGGAAATACCGCAAAACATCTGAGAAAACAAAGAATTAATAAAGTGAGAAAACAATTCGAGTAGTTATTTATTAAATAATAATAAAAAATGTATTAATGGGTAAGTACCCTTTTTGGACTAATAAATCTTGTAGGTCTTTGGTAATAATGCGTGAACACATCTTCGATTGAGTCAGTAACCATCAAATCCCATGTCCATCTAACGGACTCGTACTCCTTTACCGTATCGTATTTTTTTCGCAATACTTGAGCACATTTTGATTGATATGCCATCGATAGAGTAACTGTTATCGTTTGGGAATTCTTCTGCATGCCCCAAGCAACGCTAAATCTCATCGGTGTGATAACCCATGGGTAATATTGTTCTTGTATTGCCAACTTAATACGTTCCAACACCCATTTGAAATTTGGCTCTTTTCCTTGTCCAAAAAGCTAAACGCCATTGAGAATGTTTTGTTTGTTGAAGTAACTCCAACAACTGTAAGAATGGCGCTTTAAACAACGTGGTGTTGTATGTGGAGTCCATCAAGATGATTTCGAGAATGTTGTCCACAAGGCATATGACGTCGGGTGAACAAAAAATATTTCCTCGAGCTCATCAGTGTGCTCATTTACCCTTTCGTAATAAGTATAACCTTTACGCCTCAAATGTACTAAAAGCTGTTGTATCGGACTCAAATCACCACGACTGGCACGACGTATCTTGTTTTGTGCATTATATATCGTTCTAATGCCAGACACGTTATTTGGATCGCTCTCTTTTAGTGAAGAAAGTATAATTCGTAGTGCTACTTAATGTTCTGTCAACTGCTTCACCAAAACTAACTCACTTTCTTTTAATCGCATGGCCTGTGAAAAACCATGGAATGAGTCTACAAAGTCATGATTATGGCTCGGACACTTGACCTTCAAGATCCAACCACTAGTTTTAATGTTAGTTCTACCAGTTCGACCTTTTATAAATTTCGCTAGTAATCTGAATGGGCAATTAATTTTATGGGTACTAGTCTGCTGCTCAAGTTCATCTTCTAAACCTTCACGTGCAAAAGTCCCATGTCTAGAACACAAAATTCGATAGAGTACTTATAGCCCCATCTATTTTAGTTCTTCCTTTAATAATAAGAAAACCAATCGATTCAAGAAGAGATTGCACCCAATCGCTTAAAGCAACTTGAAGATCAACACCTAAAAAATAAAGAATACAACATTTAATAAAACTTTTAAAAATACAATTCTTAATAAAACTTTTAAAAATACAATTTTTAATAAAAATTTTAATAGAAATTTTAAAAAATACAACTTTTAATAAAACTTTTGTAAAACTTTTATAAAACTTATAAAATACAACTTTTAATACAACCTTTGTAAAAATTTTAATATTACTTTTAATAAAACTTTTAATATTACTTATATACTTTTAAAACTTTTACTACTTTTAATATTACTTATATACTTTTAAAACTTACTTATTTACTTTTAAAACTTTACTTATTTACTTTTTAAAACTTACTTATTACTTATATACAATTAAAATCTTTATAAAACGTTTAAAATCTTTATAAAACGTGTGTGATAATGTGTGTGGTTGTAAGGGGCGTTACGCGTTCTCTTTTGTGGTAAAACCGTATGCTGCGTTTCTTTTGTCTCTCTCTCTTGATAACTCGTCTCATCTCACTTTGGTACTACTCTCACCGTATCTCACCGTTACTCTCTCTCTAAAAATTTTAGATCTAAAAGATTTTAGATCTAAAATCTTGATCTTGTGGTGGTGATATTACCATATGTTTCGTTGTATAAGTTTATTATGGTGGTGATGATGTGATATCTGCTTTGTGGTATCTTTTTCGGTTAAGTTTTTAGATCTAAAATATTTTAGATCTTGAAATATTTTAAGATGTTGAAAAAAAATTGAAGGTTGGTTATAAAAAGCGTGGTTTTCTTTGATAATATAAAAAAACTTTAGATCTTGAAATGGTGGTGATTGTAACCACCCGCATTTTTAGGTTACTTTTCATTTTCGAGAATTTACTATTCACTTTTACTATTCACATTTACTATTCACTTTCACTATTCATCCCGTAAAATTTTTATTTCACATTCTCGTAAGATAAATTATTTTAGTAATGACACGAGATTTCGACTATCGTTAGATCATTTTCAAAAAGTTATTAAGTAAACATCGTTTTAAAGTTTCGCTTAGACGGTCCACCGTTTAAACATCACGCCGCATAACTAAAATCAACTCGACAATTTTCCTCGCATCGATATAATTTTTAGATCACTCATGATTAATTTGATAATTTTAAGATTTATTATTTTTAATATTACCAAATAAGCTCGTATGAGAACAAAACTAAACTTACGTTTTAAACAATTCTACTTACATCCGGACTTAACGATTCACCTGACCGTGCTTCTAATATGTTTTTGAAACTTTTACATTTTTGGAAAAGTCAAACATGTTCCCTCCTCCTTTGACCATAAAGGAATTAACCTTATCGTTCTACATTTTGCATAAATCGCGTAACTTTTAAACTTCACGAATAACGTAAAGTTATCCTGCGTATCACGAAATTGGGGTGTTACTGATTGGTATCGAGCACGATTATAGAGAAACGGTCTAATTGAGACTTAAACTATAACTACTTTTTCAAACAAAAACATTTTATAGCCTTCCGTTCTCCGTGCCTTCCATCCTCCAGACGATTATGTGACTTTTGAACATTTTAAGCTACAAAAATATACTAGTATATTGACATATACTCTCGACACATTTTCAATTATTTTAGCTAAACGATAGACTAAACATATTTGTGTATGTCTTTTCTAAGGCATTACGACACATCGTATTTTCCCAATCATGTACCTACTTGTGCATTTTAGGATTACGAAACTTCCTCCAAGACATTGTAAATCCTACAATGGTCTTTCCTACTTCCTAGACATTGTGAGATACAATGGTCTCATTCATTTTTCAAGACACTGTGAGATACAGTGGTCTCTATTACATTCTCAGACACTGTAAATCCTACAGTGGTCTCTATTACATTCTCAGACACTGTAAACCCTACAGTGGTCTCACTTGTTTCTCAAGACATTGTGAGTGTCACACAATGGTCTCTTCATCATTTCTCAAGACATTGTGAGTGTTACACAATGATCTCTCTATCATTTCTCAAGACATTGTGGGTTACACAATGATCTCTCCATCATTTCTTAGACATTGTGAGTTGCACAATGGTCTCAACTACTCCTCAAATATTGTAAGTTATACAATAGTCTCTAAAAATTATCTTATAAACATTATATGATATTGTTTTACATGAAACGCGTCACAGTCTATCAATTTCCCTAATGGAAATACAAGAAATGGGATTTCTAAAAGATAAACCGACTCATCATCTACAAAAGTCAAGTTCAAGAACTTTCTACATTCAACAAAATTCTCTTACGAAACCTTCATTGTTAAAGGTTCGTGATTCTAGCCAAGTATGGACTATTTTAGAATTACTTAAAATTTCCTTTCCACACTTATCTACCCATACTATCTTCTATGCAATGGAATGTGAAAACATAGGTTACAAGTCTTTTATGGCGGGACTTGCAAGCGAATGGTTTGATATCGCCTTTGCTTAGTGGACAATTTCTCAAAAGCTATGAACATATCACAAGTATACCTAACTTAGATATTTGGAAAATTTATCGAACCTCGCTAAATATAGCCTAATCACCTATATTTAACCTTGAATAGTGGAACATAGTCCGATTAACTATGTTCGAATTAAAATTTTCAAACACCGAGAACAGTTATACAAGGGTTATATTCAGGTTAATTTCCTACTTAAACTCGATAAACCACCGGAATTCATTCCAAAGATCTAGAGACATGATAGTGTCTTACCACTCAGCAAAATCTTAACATCTCATTTATACTACCTAATTTCATTCTTGAAATTTTCATACATGAGATAATCCGAACTACTATCTTGGGATAGTCATCAAATATTCTCGTCATTTCTTAGAAGTGCTAGCCTGATTAGGTTTCAAGGATATCATTCCGCCATAATCCTCTACAATCCACTTATGATTTTAAAGCAAACTTGACATCTCTACCTTGGAATAATGGTAGACGTACACTACAACCTTCTAATCACAACATATCACATCATTATCTCGAACTCCATTATAAGTTAGTAAGTAAAACTTCACGATTACCAATGTTTCTTCTAAACACTAGTAGACATAAACACTATACGATATAGCCTTCATCCCGAAACCACCTAAGACATGATCAACTTTGGAAATAGTTTGGATAATCACTTATCACTAACAAGACTTTCCTACAACGACAGCTTATCACATCATTATAAACTATTTCACATCAACAATATCTTACATCTTTGATTAACAACGGTTACCCTAACAACAACAAAACTAATCCATTTCGAGGCACTATATAGACGAATGTGTTAGTTAACCATTTGTTGGACTAAGGTGTCAGAGATCACCCACGAAACAACTAAGGAAACTATACAAATACAAATTAGGCTCCATGCCGCACACTATCACCAAAAACTTCATGTTAGAAATTAAGGTTTTATTGATAGCCTCGATACAATAAGATATGATTCGTTTTGAGAATCGGAAAAAGCCAAACTTTAGGTATATTGGACATTATAAGATTTTAACAAAACCCTTTAGGTTATCAACTTAAGCCACATGGTACATAATACATTCTATGACTAGAAACTTGAAAACATGAGGCTAGGATTCGGCGTATACACCCTCATGTTCCTAGACACTTCAACATCGGTGACACCCCGAATTCGGGACGAATTCACATTAAGGGGTCTTGTTGTAACCAATTCGCATTTTTAGGTTACTTTTCATTTTCGAGAATTTACTATTCACATTTACTATTCACTTTCACTATTCATCCCGTAAAATTTTTATTTCACATTCTCGTAAGATAAATTATTTTAGTAATGACCGAGATTTCGACCATCGTTAGATCATTTTCGCAAAGTTATTAAGTAAACATCGTTTTAAAGTTTCGTTTTAGACGGTCCATCGTTTAAACATCACGCCGCATAACGAAAATCAACTCGACAATTTTCCTCGCATCGATAAATTTTAGATCACTCATGATTAATTTGATAATTTTAAGATTTATTATTTTTAATATTACCAAATAAGCCCAATAGAGAACAAAACTAAACTTACGTTTTAAACAATTCTACTTACATCCGCACTTAACGATTCATGCAACGTGTTTCTAATATGTTTTGAAAGTTTTACATTTTTGGAAAAGTCAAACATATTTCCTCCTCCTTGACCATAAAGGAATTAACCTTATATCGCTCTACATTTTTGCATAAATCGCGTAACTTTTAAACTTCACGAATAATCGTAAGTTATCCTGCGTATCACGAAATGGGGGTGTTACGGTGATGTTGTGGTGTATCATTTCGTTGTATAAGTTTGTTATGGTGGTGATCTTTGTGGTATCTTTTTTCGGTTAAGTTTTAGATCTAAAATATTTTAGATCTTGAAATATTTTAAGATGTTGAAAAAAATTGAAGGTTGGTTATAAAAAGCGTGGTTTCTTTGATAATATAAAAAACTTTAGATCTTGAAATGGTGGTGATGTTGTGGTATATCTGTTTCGTTGTATAAGTTTGTTATGGTGGTGATGTTGTGGTATCTGTTTGTGGTATCTTTTTTGGGTTAAGTTTTTAGATCTAAAAATATTTTAGATCTAAAAATATTTTAGATCTTGAAATATTTTAAAATGTTGAAAAAAAATTGAAGGTTGGTTATAAAAAAATTGTGGTTTTCTTTGATAATATAAAAAAAACTTTAGATCTTGAAATGGTGGTGATGTTGTGGTGTATCTGTTTCGTTGTATAAGTTTGTCATGGTGGTGATGCTGTGGTATCTGTTTGTGGTATCTTTTTCGGTTAAGTTTTTAGATCTAAAAATATCTTAGATCTTGAAATATTTTAAGATGTTGAAAAAAAATGAAGGTTGGTTATAAAAAAACTGTGGTTTTCTTTGATAATATAAAAAAACTTTAGATCTTGAAATATTTTAAGATGTTGAAAAAAAACTTTGGTGGTATCACTTTATGGGGTTGATTATTTCTGAGGTTGGTTTGATTATTTCTGAGGTTGGTGATTATTTGGTTGATTATTTCTGTTGTGGTGATTATTTGGTTGATTATTTATGAGGTTGGTGATTATTTGGTTGATTATTTATGGGTTGGTTTGATTATTTACGGGTTGGTTTGATTATTTACGGGTTGATGCTTACTAGACTTTGTTATGTTTTGTAGGTTTGGGGTGCCATAGCATGACCGCTTCTTGAAATGCAGGTGGTGATACTCAGCCAAGCACCCCATTATTCATTCTTGGATGGTAAAGTGATCTTTTAGCTCACATTGCAACTTTAATGATAAAAACTTTGTGTTTTGGTCTAAAACGTTTCATTCTTGGATGGTAAAGTGGCCATTTTAGGTCACTTTGCAACTTTAATGAAAACAACTTGAGCTAAAAAAGGCAATGATGATTTTTATAAAACTTAAGAGTTTTGGCATGGCAAAACTTAATTTGCGACAACATGAGCTAAAAAGCTAATAATCGAGCTATTCGATAAGTTCATCTTGTGTGTCAAATGGTGAACTAGACATGGTGGATCGTGGTCTTTGTTGCTTGTCAGCGATTGCTTGTGGTGCTATTGCTTGTCAGGTTGTTGCTTGTGGTCTGTTTTAGTGGTCCCGTATTCAAATTGCTAGTTGTTGTTTGTTGTGGTTTTTGGAGATATTGCTAGTTGTTGGGTAATATTGTTCC
Organism: Chrysanthemum lavandulifolium; assembly: GCA_022545495.1. Lineage (NCBI taxonomy): Eukaryota > Viridiplantae > Streptophyta > Magnoliopsida > Asterales > Asteraceae > Chrysanthemum > Chrysanthemum lavandulifolium. The sequence goes on from CM040238.1 coordinate 199,177,482, forward strand.
TTTGTTGCTAGTTGATGGGTAATGTTGTTGCTTATAAGGGAGAATGCCTGCACTTGTTTACTTTCTTGTGAACCTTTTCCAGAAGGGAATCGTACCTCTTGTGCAGTTGCTTGTGCAGTTGCTTTTGGTGCTATTGCTTTGCACAATGAAAACGTGTTTGTGCTTGGTTGTGACTTGTGCGGTTTTAGACGTGTTGTGACTTGGCGGTTTGAGACATGTTGTCTATGTCAGCACCCCAGTTGGCTATGGGTGCTTGGCAAGTGAGAATATAGGGTATTTCGCTTGCCCCTAGACTGTTGTTGTGAACTTGTGCATTTTGAGACATGTGGTGCGGTTTTGAGACATGGGTGACTTATGCGGTTTGGCTAGACTAGCTTGTGAACTGAACTGCACTTGTGCGGTTTGAGACTTTGTGACTTTGTGAGACTGTTGTGAGACTGTTGCAAAGTGAGGCGATGATGATAACCGAAATCGAATGGACGGAAAGTGAGTTTATCTCACTGCAGACCTTCGAACTCGAGCCTTTTTCAAAAATTTCTTAGGCGATGATGATTTTTAACCTTAAAATTTTTAGAGGCGATGATGATAATCGAATGGACGGTAAAGTGAGATAAAATCTCACTTTGCAACCTTCAAACCCGAGCCTCAAAATTTTCCGACTAAGTTTTTTTTTAAAGTTATAAAACAAAAAACTTGTAAAAACTAAAACTTAATAAAACTTGTACAAAACTTAAAAACTTGTAAAACTAGACTTAAAAACTTGTAAAACAAAAATAAAATCTTGTAAAACTTGTACAAAACTAAAAATTTGTATTACTTTTATTTTGGCAAACATTTTTTTATACTTTGGCACGGAAATTAAAAAAAAAAAAAAAAAAAATAAATAAATAAATAATTCCCCCAATGATTAGCCACCAACCCTATATTCTCATTTGCCAAACACCTCATAGCCCATATGGGATGCCTTGATAACGTGACCCATCATATAGCTTTAGATTGGGAGTAACAACTTTTGGTAAGGCACATCAGTTGGTTTAAATAAAAATATATATATTAAAAATGATTTTTAACGTGTGCTTGCAGCAGCGTATTATATAAAAGAACGACGGACCACAAAAAGGACGTCCTGACCCACATATTTTATTTAAAAGTGTATTTTTGTGGGTCCGGACGTCCTTTTCGCGAGTCCGTCGTCTTTTATGTCTTCTTAACTACGTGCATATTTAAAAACCCATTAAAAAAATGCCTTTTGCATGAAAATGGTCATATTTTCAAAAACAAAAAAAGAGTCTTTCAAAGAGACCATTGTCTTTTATATTATCTTTAGAACGAAATACAACCACCTGTGTATATTTATATTAGCATTTTTACAAATATGCAAGATAACGTCAAAGATTTGCCCAAAAGGGTGAGTGACTAGGACTGTCCGTCATGTCTTAATCGAATGAGGGCCAAAATATATGTGAAACCAAAACACTAGTCGACAATACCATGGGTCTAATGTGCACGAGAATTAAACCAGGTGCGTAAAAAGAAGGTACTCAATTTCTAAATGGAATCTACGTGAACCACCCATATAAAGATATGAAGATGTGACCAATATCCATATGAACTGTTGTGTAGGTCCACATGTGTCAACAGGTCAGTTCAGCCAGATCACCACTAACCCATTAATCCTTGGTCGAATATGTTCTTTCAAGGCTTTTCTAGAAATCCCAATACAACTATCGGGATAAATCTCCAAAACAGACCATATGTCGAATTGTAACTAAAATGTCATTTATTATCTGAAATTTTAAAACTCGCATCACAAATCACATTGATTTTTTATTTTGTATCGTCTAATATTTAATAATCATGAAAAATGGATTTTTTTTAAAGCATATGAAACTACCTATCTACTAAAAAAAAAAAAAAAATCGCAATTATGTATCTGTCAATTTACGATTTACCGTTTAAAAATATTTTATTTTCCAAAATAAACTTTTTGTTTGAAAAAATTGAATGTATTTGATAGTCTTTGATTTTTAGTATTTTTTTTTTTTCTAAAAATTATATTTATCATTTCCTAAAATCAACTCAAGTATAATGATTACTCATAAGTCATAATGTTCATTCTCGAGTTTAATACAGTAAAAGCTAGAATCTTCTTTAAAAAAAGTAACAAAACCCATTTATTAACAAACCACTAAACACATTTAAGCTAGCTGTAGTCACAAACAAACTGTGAACTAACCAAATTGTTGAAATGGAAGGAGTAGCAGAAAAACCAGTGATGATCGTGGGAGTAGACGACAGTGATCACAGCTTCTACGCACTTGAATGGACGATAGACCACTTTCTGAAACCACCTGCATCAAATTCACCTTTTAAACTCGTTGTCATTCATTCTAAACCTCCGCCTACATCCGCTGTTGGTTTCGCGGGTCCTGGTATATTAGCTTATTGTGTTTTTATAATTTATATTACGAGATATGTCTGAGAGGCCTAAAAGTAGTTGTCATGCAAGTTTAGGCGTAGTTTTAGGCATGCATGTTATTTTTGTTATATGATTATTTATGAATGATGATTTGATGATCTTTTTAATTTTTGTTGATTGTGAGATTAGGTGCGATTGCTGTGTATCCGATTGTTGATACTGATTTGAAGAAGATTGCTGCCAAAGTTGTGGAACGAGCGAAAGAGCTTTGTCATTCGAAATCGGTTTGTTTGTTTGATGTGTTTTGATTAATATGTGTTTAGTTATTTATTGTGTTATATGAAGAGAAATGAATGAACATAAAAGGATATGGATATGAATTTTAACCATCGCGTAATTGCCTAGTAGTAAGGCGCCTAACCACCTCACCGTTGGAAAATTTAGTGTGACTTGTGGGATTAGTTCACACCTTGTAATGGGTTAGAAGTTACTGAGCAGACACATGGAAGGTCCATGAACACCCGACTCTTATAGTGGTTTGTATTTGTAGTCTTGGTGAAAGTCTTGCTTGGTGAAAGATCGCTTGTGGAAATCACTTATGGTTTCAATCGATAAGCGGTGTTTCCACCGATAAGCGATGTTTCCACTGAAGTGGTGTATCCAGCGATAGTCTTGTAAATCTTGATAAGCGGTGTTTCCATCGATAGGTTGTACTTCCACCGCAAGTAAAAGTACTTCTAGTGGAAAATCTTCGCATGGAAAGTCTTCTAAATGGCGATTACAACTTCTTTATGACCACATTTAATTGGTCATGTAACCACTAACTGTATAATGGGGATAATTATGAGGCTATTAATGGGCCGATTAATACTCATAATTCCATGGGAATAGCTCAAGAGTAACCTCCTATATATAGGAGATCCGAACATGCATGATAGATACACGTAAAACAAAACACTTATTAGCGAAAGGGTTATAGAATTGTGCCTAATTCTCTAACCTGCATTTGGTCTTATCCCAAGTAGATATTCGTGATACCCAGCATTAGGGTCGAATAGTTTACTTTGGAAAGTGATCATGCGATTCCAAGTGATATCCGTAACCACCTAGTGGTATTCTTCTTTGTCATTGATTGTCTTAACCCTACTTTGGGACGAATAAACCCCAACAATCAAAGTAAACTATTTAGTGATAATCAATGGCAATTCTTTGCAATGAACACATGGCTTCAAACTTTGCTGTCGGACAAGTTTGAAGGGTGGACTTTGGGAGGTGGCGGAAGAAGATGCACTTCTTGCATCGCGAGCATGAGTGTGGTCTATGTCTTGACTACTCCAATTCTCGATGATGGTGATGATGCTCTTGTGGATCAAATCATGAGGAGGAGCAGTGGGAGAATGATGACTACATATGCAGAGGTCTTATTCTCAATGGTATGTCGATTCTCTGTTTGATATTTATCGAACTTTGAATCTTCCAAAGAACTGTGGGATTCCTTGGATGCCAAATATATGGTGAGGATGCATCAAGTAAGAAGTTCCTTGTTAGTAATTTCACAAATTACAAAATGACCGATTCAAGACCGGTTATGGAACAATACAATGAACTTCTTGGAATACTTGGAAGGTTTACACAACACCAAATGAACATGGATGAGGCTATCAAAGTCTCTTGTGTCATTGACAAACTCCTCCTTCATGGAAAGATTTCAAGCATACCTTGAAACATATGAAGGAGGAGTTAACTCTTGTTGAGTTGGGCGGTCATCTGCGCATTGAGGAATCTCTCAAAGTGCGGGATAATGACAAGCCAAAGAGTAGCAATGCTACTGGACCATCTGTTGTCAATATGGTGGAGCATAACAACTCCACCGGTATAATGATAACAAAGGCAAACGCAAATATCATGACAACACAAGGGCGATCCTAACAAGAAGGCAACACCTACTTGTTGGAAATGTGCAAGACCGGTCACATTAAAAGGGACCGCAAAGGTGTTAAAATTGGTGGTAAAGCCAATGGATCGTGCACTAATGGTTCGGGGGTGGTGGTTCACCAACTCACCGAAAGGTCGAAATATGTTTAATAAGTCTTTTCGATTTATTATGTTACATATGTATATGAATCTTTTATGTGCATGATGATGATGTTGCGTGGTGGGTTGACTCGTGCAACAGTTCATGTGTAAAGATAGAAGTCGGTTTAAGACTTATGAGTCAACGAATGATGGTTCTATTCTTCATATGGGAAATGAGTCAACACCTTGGTGCATGGTCGTGGTTGTGTAGATCTTAGGTTTAGTTACGGAAAGATTGTAACTTTGTTTAATGTTATTCATGTTCCCGATATAAGGAAAAACTTGGTTTCAGTAGTGTTTTGAATAATCATGGATATAAACAAGTTATTGAATCGATAAATTTGTGCTTTCTAAGCATGGTGTTTTTATTGGTTTTGGTTATTTATGTAATCAAATGTTTAGGCTTAATATTTCATCGACAATGTTAATTCACTTTTGTGACCACAAATGACACCGATTCTAGCCTATGGCATGCAAGACTTGGCCATGTACATTATAAAAGAATGCAAGATATGTCTAGGGATGGTTTAATCCTCGCTTTTGACATGGACACCGAAAAGTGTAAACTTGCATGTTGACCAAGATAACCAAGAAACCCTTTCGGGTGTTAGTCGTGAGACTAAGATCTTGGAGCTTATTCACAGTGACTGTGTGATTTGCATGCCACCCTTCTTTGGGGAATAAGTACTGTGACATTTATTGATGATGCTTCTAGATTTTGTTATGTCTATCTCGTTACATACCAAGGATGAAGCATTAGATAAATTCAAAGTGTTTAAAGCTGAAGTTGAATTACAACTTGGGTCTTTAATCAAAAGATTAAGGATCGATAGGGAGGTGAGTACATGGATACTCAGTACTTTCATCTGTTGGAATAATCCATGAAACAATCGCCTTTATACTCCTCAAAGAAATGGTATTTCGAAAGGAAAACAGGTGTCAAGGAGATGGTTAATTCCATGTTGTCCTATTCAGATCGAGTCAAGGGTTCGGGGTGAAGCTATGTTAACGACTTGCTATTTGCTCATAGGGTTCCCAACAAAAGGAACAAGGTTACCCTTATGAACTCGGACTAAAAGGAAACCCAACCTGAACTATCTCAAGGTCTAGGGTTGTAGGGTCATTGTAAGACTCACGATCCAAAGCTAAAGACTTTGGGTGAAAGAGGCATTGATCGCATCTTTGTTGGATATGCCGAGCATTCCAAGGCTTTAGGTTCTATGTTATTGAACCTAATGAACATGTTTCGCTTAACTCAATAATTGAATCAAGGGATGCGATTTTGATGAGTATAGATTCTCATCGGTCCCTAGACCAAGTCGAGGATTCCTAATGGAACTCATGACACTTTGGTGTATCGAGGTCCCTCGATGGTGAACCATCGGTGGTCCCTGATGAGGTTGTGGTTCAAGAACTCGAACCCGTGCTCGTGGAAGAGCAAAAGGGTCGAGACTCCAAAGTCATTTGGACCGAGTTTCAACTATACTTAGTTGAAGGTACTGTGGATGAGGTCTCGCATCAATACTCCTATTGCTTCATTGTTGAGGATGACCCCAAAACATTTGAAGAAGCAATGAAGTCCCGTGATATTGCTTTCGGAAAGAAGCAATCAATGATGAGATGGATTCCATCATGGGGAACAACACTGGTGTTGGTTGATCTACCACCGTGTTGCAAACCTTTGGGTTGCAAATGGATTTTCAAAAGGAAAATGAAGGTAGATGGAACTATTGAAAAGTTCAAGGCTAGACTAGTCATTCGTGGCTTTAAACAAAAGTCGGGAATAGACTATTTTGATACTTATGCCCACGTGGCTCGTATCGATTACCATAAGACTGCGATTGCTATGGCATCTATTCACAACCGGTTATTCATCGATGGATGTGAAAACACTTTCTTGAATGGTGAATTGGAAGAGGAGGTTTATATGAACCAACCTCGTGGCTTCATCATGCATGGCAATGAAAACAAGGTGTGTAAATTGATTAAGTCTCTTTATGTACTTAAGCAGCACCTAAGCAATGGCATCAAAAGTTTGATGAAGAGGTTTTGTCTAGTGGTTATGTTCTTAACCAAGTCGACAAATGTGTATATAGCAAATTTGATGAATCGGTAAAGGAGTCATCATTTGTCTATATGTTGATGACATGTTGATCTTTGCATCGACCAAAATCAGTTGACGACAAAGGAATTTTTGTCATCAAGGTTCTCCATGAAAGACATGGGGAGGCGATGTTATCCTTGGTATAAGGATTAAACATGAAAGTAATAGAATTTCTATCTCGCCTCATTATATTGAGAAGGTATCAAGAAATTCAATTACTTTGATTGTACTCTGTGAGTACACCTATGGATACTTGTGAGAAGTCGATGCCTAATAATGGCAAGGTCAGTATCTCAACTTGAGTATTCTAGGTAATTGGTCGCTGATGTATGCCATGACTTGTACAAGACCGATATTGGTTTTGCATTGGGAAAATTGAGCGGTATACTAGCAATCCTAGTGCTCATCAACGCAAGCAGCTCGAGGGTATCAAGTATTTGAAGAGAACTATGGATTATAGTGTCTCATATATCGGTTACCCATCGGTGTTGGAAGGTTACATCGATGCAAGTTGATCAAGAACATCGAAGACAATTCGCTCACCGGTGGTCGGGTATTCCTACTTGGTGGAGGTGCAATTTTTGGGCATCCGAAGCAAACTTGCATCACCGCTCAACAATGGAATCAATTTGTGGCTCTAGCAAATTACCGGTAAAGAAGTCGAATGGTTGAAAAACTTGCTTCGAGATTCCATTGTGGCCTAAACCTATAGCACCTATTTCTATCCGGTGTGATAGTGCGCTACATTGGCTAAGGCTTATAGCCGGATGTACAATGGTAAGTCTAGACACTTAGGTGTCGGGCATAGCATGATTCGTGAGCTTATCATGAATGGGGTGGTATCTATAGAGTTTGTGAGATCTCAATGAACTTAGGCGATCACTTGACGAAGGGTCGGCTAGAGACTTGGTTATAAAGTCTCGCTAAAGAGATGGGTTTAAGTCCAACTTAGTCATCGAATGCTAGGACACCCAACTCCTCCCGAGGAAACTTAGGAGTCGAGTTCAATGTGAAAGTCGAACATTCGATGGACCTGGAGCACATGTTTTATTTACATCCCAAGGTTGTGCTCGTAACCTCGCCGAAAGGAGGATGAAGTCTTTACTTAATGGTTAATTGTCTTTGAAAAAGTGCTTGGCGGGAGCATGACTAAAGAGGAACCACCTATGTAAATGTTGAAGTTTTGCCGCTTGAGAAGCTTTGGACTTTAGCTTTACAACATTTATGAATTTGGATATGGACACATGGCTTGTATAGTGTCGGGAGCGAGATAAGTGTTTGAAAACTTGTGTGTATTTTATCTTCGTATTCAAATGGGTTGAAGGGTTCAATTCTTAGAACACCCCGATTCTCGAATATTTGAACGTGTAATTTACTAAGATGGAAATTCAATCCTCCGGACATTTTCGTTTATGCACATGTTTTGATTGATGTTTATTTTTCATGCAAAGGAAGTGAACTAAATTGGGAGGATTGTTGGAAAATTTAGTGCACTTGTGGGATTAGTTCACACCTTGTAATGGGTTAGAGGTACGGAGCAGTACACCCATAAGGTCCATGAACACCCGACTCTTATAGTGGTTTGTATTTGTAGTCTTGGTGAAAGTATCTTGCTGGTGAAAATCGCTTGTGGAAAGTATCGCTTATGGTTTCCATCGATAAGCGTGTTTCCATCGATAGGCGATTTCCACCGAAGTGGTGTATCCACCGATAGTGCTATGAAAGTCTCGATAAGCGGTGTTTCCATCGATAGGTTGTACTTCCACCGCAAGTGAAAGTACCGCTAGTGGAAAGTATCGCTTATGGAAAGTATCGCTAAATGGCGATTAACTTCTTTATGACCACATTTAATTGGTCATGTAACCACTAACGGCTATAATGGGGATAATTATGAGGCTATTAATGGGCCGATTAATACTCATAATTCCATGGGAATAGCTCAAGAGTAACCTCCTATATATAGGAGATCTGAACATGCATGATAGATACACAGAAAACAAAAACACTTATTAGCGAAAGGGTTATAGAATTGTGCCTAATTCTCTAACTGCATTTGGTCTTATCCCAAGTAGATATTCGTGATACCCGCATTGGGTCGAATAGTTTACTTTGGAAAGTGATCACACGATTCCAAGTGATATCCGTAACCACCTAGTGGTATTGCTATTGTCATTGATTGTCTTAACCCTGCTTTGGGACGAATAAACCCCCAACACTCACAATAGCTCTACGGTTCAAACCTTACTAGTTACTAGTACACATGTGAGCAGAAATAAAAGTTAGAAACGGTCACGGGCTACCTTGGTTACGTTACATGCATTTTAGTTAAAAACTTGCCCTCCCTAAGTAAAGGAAAACCTCATCTTTTTTTTCTATGTGAATATGAATATATGTTTATTTAAGTGTTTGTGTTCGTTCGGTTAAAACTTAGAGTAACGAACAAGAACAATTGACAACTTAGATGTTGGGTGTACGGGAGCTTGAACACAAAAATAGCTCTTAACCAAAATCGTAGTTTTAGTGTTTGTGTGATTGGAATTTTGAACAGAATTTAAATGATATGAGTGGAAGTTTTAACATCTAGTAATTAGAGAGTAAGGTCTTTCGCAGTTGGAGTTGTATACCGATTTTGAATAGTTTGTGTTGTTATTAGATTTTCAAGCATCAAATTTATGTGGATTTTTAGTTTTTTGAGGTTGAAATGATTTGCACATTTATCGCTTCATTAGTCTGCACTTGTTTGGATTGTATTTAAAAGATTGTAACGTATGTAGGTAGATGATGTGCTGGTGGAAGTTGTGGAAGGTGATGCGAGGAATGTTTTATGTGAGGCTGTGGAAAGGCACCATGCTATCATGTTGGTTGTTGGTAGTCATGGTTATGGAGCAATAAAAAGGTAAAAATGATTATTCATGTGAATATAGTAATTAGAATTTTATATCTATTTTGATCAAACAAACCTTTATTTGATTTGTTGTTAAGGAAAGCTAAATTGTTTTTGTAGGGCGGTTTTGGGAAGTGTAAGTGACTATGTTGCACATCATGCCCATTGCACCGTGATGATAGTGAAGAAGCCGAAGATTAAACACTAAGGGAACCTCTTGTTATGCAAATGGGGGTTTTTGCTTGCTCTAGTTATAATCTTCTAAGTATTGGCTTTAAAAGGTTAAAGACCTAATTGGTGTGTACTTCTTTACTTGGTTAAACACCTGCAACTTGAAACTACTTGAAACTACTCGATCTCTTTGTTGCAAGAATACTTGTGTAAATGTTTTTTTTTCCTTCTTTTTAACTTGTGTAAATGTTTTTATTACCAATAAAGTTATATGCATCATATAATACTACGCGAGTTGCAACGACGGGTATCCGATTATTAAAGTTCACGCGCCAACAAAATAACAATGACAAACTGATTAACCGGAGAGAAAAAAAATGATCCGACCCGGTTCACCCGTTTTACCGATTTCAACCTGCCTTCCTGCTCGTTTTTGAACGACTTTATCGGCCAGCGAACAGATGGCGATCCGGATTCGGTTCAACCCGTTGGTCCGATCCGGTTTTCAAAATTATATGTATCATCAACTTGTGAACATATAATTGTATAAAACTTTGTGTTTTATTTGTTGTACAATGTATATAATAACATATATTTTCTATTACTCAGAGTACCACAACGCGATGCGCATGCATGCTGCTCGAAATAAAAATTCAATCAACCATGCTTTATAATCTGAAACGTTTTATGTGACGATAAATTTGCAGATGCCAAAAGTTTCTCGCATATTTCAACTATTTAGAATATTATAGTAGGGTACCCGCGCATTGCGACGGCGGGTATCAAGTAATAAAATTTTCGGCAAAAAATGTTTTCAATTTTATATTTTCTCTTACAGTAACTTTACTAATAGCGAAAACATAATGACTTTGAGTTACTTTAAAAAAAGTTATGGATAATATCAAACTAATTCATATAAAAAAATTGAAAGTGGCGTGATTTTGCGTTGCGTTAGTCTATAATGTTATTGGGTTATGGTCAAATTAGTTGATACTGGTCCGTAGTCATAACTAAGTAGAAACATTTCTTTTATGAAATATATATGTAATAATCAACACCTCGTAATAAGTAAATAAAATATATTTTTGAACATATTTGTATCATTAATATTGTTTATTTCACTTGTCTCATATAGATAAAAGATATAAATAAAAAAGTGCTTATAATGTATACATCGTGTAAAGTATATATTTATGAAAATGTTTGAATCATTAATATTGTTTATAACACTTGTCCCAAATAGATAGAAGATATAAATAAAAGAATGCTTATAATGTAAAAAACTTACATGTTTAAGCAATCATTTAGAGTTATTCATGAAAAATATAATAATTAATATACTAATATGAAAATCTTTGAATTAGCACTTAGCACTTTGCATAATTTGTTTAAAAAAATTGTCCCGACTTTTACAAAAAACCGTTTTTTACTTTTGTGGTTAATTTTATTTAAAATAATTTAAAATTTATTTAGATTGGTTCTCAAACACTCTTACGATAAAATAATAGTTTTGGAACTTTGTAGTTTTGCATGACTTTAAAATCATATTCATTTATATGTGCGCTTTGCATTAAAACTAAACTAATTCAAAAGAAATAATAAATGAAGAATTAAAATGTTGTGGAAGATAAATTAGTAAAAGCTATGTATTATGTACATTATGCATTAAAAATTGTAATATTTAAAAAACACATTAATGACATCTTAAAAAAATTTAGGAGAGAGGGTGTTAAATGCTTTATAAGTAGTATAGATATGTGTAATATGTATAAAATTAAATAAATTATCACTTATGAATTTACATCTTTGCATCTTTGTTTTACAAAAATTATCCCGACTTTTACAAAAAACCGTTTTTTACTTTTGTGGTTAATTTTATTTAAAATAATTCAAAATTTATTTAGATTGGTTCTCGAAATACTCTTATGATATAATAATAGTTTTGGAACTTTTTAGTTTTGCATGCATTTTAAAATCATATTCATTTATATGTGTATTTTTGCATTAAAACTAAACTAATTCAAAAAAAATAATAAATGAAACATTAAATTGTTGTGGAAGATAAATTAGTAAAAGCTATGTATTGTGTACATTATGCATTAAAAATTGTAATACTTAAAAAACAAATTAATGACATCTTAAAAAAAAATTGGAGAGAGAGTGCCAAATATTTTATAAGTAGTATAGATAATGGTGTTTTAAAATAACTTTAATTAGTGTATTTAATATTGTATTCTTAATTTAATAGATTTTGAGATGTGTGTTTAATTGATTTCTACTAAGAGCTTTATATGTTGTATTTCTCAATTTTAAGACTTTTAATTGCATATAATGAAGAGAGAGTGTTCTCCCATTATATGTAATAATGAAAGTACTGCAAGAATGCGACGACGGATACGGGTAAATTTTTGACGAACAAATGTTTTTCATTTATACATTTTTTCTAACAATAACTTTACATATGAATGACAACTATTAATTAATGTTTACAGAGTTGAAGAAATTTATTTTTCAATGGGCTATTACAAATTTATAGAATTAAAGACAATTATTTCCATTATAATAATCAAAGTGTGTAGTCTGAATTTTTTAAGCATTCCATTATTAGCAAGTCTCAAATATAATATAGATAGTATAGATATAGATATATAAGTATAGCCTATACCAACTTTCGGATATAACAAATAATTTGATCCAATTAAAATCTACTTAAACCAATCCAACATCACACAACCCAAGTTACTTACTGAGTATGTAGATTTTCGAGTATAAGTCCAAAAATTATACTCGAAATAGAGATTAAATGACCCTCTCAAAGCGTACGTTTTAAATCCTTATCACTCGTAGTAACTCGTATGGAGTTTTTCCTAAGAATGGTCTAATTAGGACCCGGTTTAGTATATAGATTGATGTGTCGACGGCATTGCACCAAAAATTTTGAGGAATTGATTACTCATTAATCATGGTGCGACTCATTTCTTGTAGGGTTCTATTTTTCCTTTCAACTACCCCATTTGATTGTGGAGTGCGAGGACCCGAGAAATTATGAGTAATACCATTAGCATCACAAAAAGCTCCAAATTGCTCTTCATTATCAAATTCCCTACCATGATCCGTTCTAATAGACACTATAGGACTTCCTAATTGTCTTTGGATTTTCTTACTTAATATTTTAAAGTAATTAAATGTTTCGGTTTTATTCTTTAAAAATTTAGTCCATGTGTACCTAGAGTAATCATCCACTATAACCAAAGTATAGTTACCTCCATAACTTTGAATAGCGGATGGACCAAATAAATCCATGTGAAGTAGTTCTAGACACTTAGTAGTAGAGACCATCTTTTTAGCTTTGTGACTAGCATGGACTTGCTTTCCTACGTTACAAGCATCACAAAAATGATGTTCGTATTTTAATTTTGGTAGATCTCTTACTAGTTCTTTAGATGAAAGCGATTGAAGAAGTCGCATATTGGCGTGACCCAATCTTCGATGCCATAGGGTCGAAGTATCATCCATGGAAGTAAGACAAAGTTTATCTTTAGGTTCATTACCGATTTTAATGACATAGACTCCATGTTTTCTAATGCCTCTTCCTATAGTAGTACCGTTTTTCAATATTTTACTACCGGTTTCACTAAAAAGTACGTTGCACTTTTTATCACATATTTGTCCTATACTTAGAAGATTGAAGTTTAGGTTTTCTACGTGACATACATCGTTAATGGTTAAGGATTTGTGAGAGATCGTACATTTACCGATGATTTTGCTCTTTCTATTTCCAAACACCACATTTCCTCCATTGAAGGATTCGTACGCGGAGAACAAATCTTTATTACCGGTCATATGCTTCATGCACCCGCTATCCTTGATCTACTCGTCCGGATCTAGGTCAACCTTTAGGCACACCTAAGAAAACAATTAACTCAAAAGTTTGGTCCCAATTTTTTCATGGGTCCATTGGTGTTATACATTTCATTCATATGAGGCATGTATGAAAACGGTGAGAAAGCATTCCAAGGTGTAAAGTTTTGAAATGGAAAACCATTCTATGCATTAGGATTCCATCCCATTTGATGGTGGTTACTTCTAGGATAAACGTTATTTAGTCTTCTTAAATTTGTGTTTGGTTAAGAAAAAGATGGACCTTTGTTTTTCATAAAACTTTGATTTTGTTTTAGTGGAGGTGGTTGTTTGATATTTCTAACAGTAACATGGGTTGGTTTCTTCTTGTTAAATATAACAAAGTCGATTCTAGAGGACGTGGTTGCATAATTTCTACTGTTTTCTGGTACAGACCCACAGATCCCTAAATTTACACTAGACGATTCCTTTTTCAAGGGATCTGTGGGATCCGTGGCTACAATAGCCTGTTTTTCAATTGCTTTAACGAATTGTGTTTCTTTAATTTCACTAGTTGACGCTATGTGTTCCTGAATACCTAAACCCTTTTGATTATTACCCATTTTAACACTATCAAGTATTTTATCAAGAGTATTAGTACTTATTCTAGCAATCTTAGAATCAAGATGGTCATATAACGTTTGAAGTTGAACACAAAGCTCACATTCACTATCTACTTCCTTTCCCTTTTCTAAACGTTTTAATTTATCTTTTAGCTCAAGAACTTCCTTTTCTAAACGTTTATTTTTATATTTCAAAATCTTATTTTTGTTAATTACTTTTAGACTAATTTTGCAAAGCTTATCATATTGACGATGTAAGGATTCATAATCTAATGATGAACTACTATAATATAGAGATTCAGAACATACCTCGTTTCAGTCTTTTGCCATGAGACAAATTTCTTCGTTCTCCTCCTTACTCATTCCCCACGAGCCACTTACGAACACCTTTTATTCGTCACGTTTGGGACACTCACTAATGAAGTGATTAGGATCCTCTCATTTAAAACATGTACGTTCGTCCTTTACTTTTTTATCGTCTTTGCCTTTCCGGAACCCCTTTTTGTCGTCATATGGTTGCTTGACATATCTTCCTTTTCTCTGAAAGAACTTATTGAAATCTCGTACCGCCATTGCATACTCTTCGTCATCACTTTCCGAAGATGAGGTTTCTTCATCGCTTGAGACCTTCTTGGCCGCAAGAGATTTATGCTTCTCCTTCTTTTCTTTGGAAGCTTCGGAGTCTTTAGCAAGGACGAGCTCATAAACTTTAGGTTGCCTATGAGTTCATCGAGAGTGAGGATTGATAAGTCTTTGGATTCTTCGATGGTCGTCACCTTCGGTCTCCACTTTGATGGAAGCGCCCTTAGAAATCTCCTGACATGATTACGACTAGAAAAAGACTCGTCAAGTGCTTGTAAATAGGTAATAATAGTATTAAAATTAGCAAAAGAATTATCTATACTATCCTCATCCGATATTGAAAATTTTTCATATTGTTAAACAAATAAATTAATCTTGTTATTTCTAACTTGTTGATTTCCTTGGTGTGTTACAACTAAAGAATTCCAAATTTCTTTAGAGGTTTTAAGCATAGAAATTCTTTCAAATTCCTTTTTAGGTAAGGCATTGTATAAAACCATTTTTGCCTCACTATTTTTGGAAAGCTTTTTCTTTTGGTCGTCGGTGAGACGATCATGAGAGATGTTTACTTCGTTGCTGGTTTTATCATCTTTTGAAGTAGCTTGAAAATCACCTTCAACAATAATATACAAAAGATCAATATCTTTTGATTTCACATAAGTTTCAAATCTATTTTTTCAATAAATAAAACCATTAGTTTCAAGTAGTGAAGGTCGTTGCATAGATTGCCCTTCTTTATAATTTTCAAAAACTCATTGTGATCGAAAAGTTTTTAAAATACAATTTACTTTAAAACTTTTGTAAACCTTGCTCTTGATGCCAATTGTGAAAAACTAGAAGGGGAGTTTAAATAGTTTTACCGATTTTAATTTAAGTTTTAAAGATTTAGATTCGATCTTATGTGAATTCGTTTGGATGGATAGATAGTATAAAACGATAAGTAAAGTAAATAATGAAAGCAAGTAAAGTAAATGATAGAGAGTAGCGACACAAGTGATTTATAGTGGTTCGGCTACAAGGACACCTTCCTTGCCCTACTCCACTCCCCGAGTTCCCTACTCGAGAGTTCAAGCACTATGTCAACAAGCTCCTTTAACACGGCGGAGAAGCCTCACAACGTCTCTTACACTTTTTCCGGTACAAAGCTAAATACCGAGTCCTTAGTACGGCGGACCAAACCAACACAACTATTACACAACAACTATGTGAAATATAAAAATACAAGATCTTGCTACAGAAATCTTGTGGATGAACAAATCAATCAAGTACCCTTTGCTTGGATGACTTGTAGTGTATCGTGATTTCGCATTTGAGAATGACCTATATGAGAATCACAACAAAGAAAGAAGAACTACTAGATTGATCAGTGATTAGAGATTAGAAGAGTGAGATAATATATGAGAGAGTTGTAAGAAGAAGGGTGAGAAACAATGAAGAAATTGCTCACTATTTATAGGCACAAAAGCTTCAGAGTCGGTTCGTGGATCCTCACTGGGGATCCATCCAGTGCAATTCTAGGGATCTGGCAAACTAGGTTGTACCAGTCCGGATTTTGGGTTGCAAACCGGGTTTTGGGTTACGGGTATGAGCTATGGGTTGCAAACCGGGTTATGGGTCATGGGTCTTGGGTTATGGACATTGGGTCATGGGTCATGGATAATACCCAACATAATTTCATGCATGATGTCATGTAATGGGTTATGGGTTATGGATTAGCTCCATGGGTATGGGTCATGGGTCTTGGATATTACTCATCCTATTACATAAACAATTACAACAAAAGAATTATTACAACATTTTATGTGAATGACCAAATATATATACTTTACAAAAATAACATGTATTATTATAATTTTACTTATGATAACTTTATATTTGTTATCAACAAAACACAACGAGATCGCTAAATATGAATAAACGTTTTACGGTTTATTTGTGTTATCAGATAAATTATCGGTTAGTTTCTACAATGCCAATCAAATAAAACATACATCTATACTATCTATAATGGGTTTACACCACTTGAGTTCTTGAAAATTAAGAAACTAATTAAGGAAACTTAATTAATTAAAATTATGTAATAAAAGATGAATAATTTTACTCTGTATGTGTGTATGATATAGTTGACTAAGTATGTTTGTACAATGTTTACATGTATGTATGAGTGTATGTTTATAAAATTCCTTGAAACAAAATTTACACAGCTTTATAAAAAACTACATGAGTACCCGTGAATAGTAACGGGATTTTATTACGGCAGATAGTTATAGTGATACTTTGGTTACGCAAATGATATTTTGGTTAAGTGTTTCGTGTAACCAAAATATCACTATAACTATCTGCCGTAATAAAATCACATTGCTATGCACGGGTACTTGTGTAGTTTTTTTATAAAGCTATGTACTAATTTCGTTTCAAGGAATTTTATAAACATACACTCGTACATACATGTAAACATTGTACAAACATACTTAGTCAACTATATCATACGCACATACAGAGTACAATTATTCATCATTTACTACATAATTTCAATTAATTAAGTTTCTTATTTAGTTTCTTAATTTTTCAAGAATTCAAAAAATGGGTGTATACCCATTATAGATAGCATAGATGTATGTTTTATTTGATCGACATTGTAGAAAATAACCGGTAACTTATCATACTTTCATATAATAGTGTATTTAATTTATAATACATATACATTAAAAAACAAATACCTTAAAACTTAATAATGAGTAATGTTTAATGCTCAAAATACTCTTTTAAAATTTCAATTTCAATTTTTGATTACCTTTCCACATGAAAATTCAAATATTGTTGACTCAAAACCTTTTTAAACCCCGTATCATATGCCTAACAAATCTTTGAAATAGTTGTCTTAAAATGCTTTTAAAAATAGTTCTCACATTAAGAGATACCTAAAAGTAATTTAGCCATTTAAATTTTTAAGATTTAAGATTTTTTGCATGAATCGTCCTTGAAATTTTGTCAAATTGCATGTTTCGTCCCAACCATTTTGAAATTGCAGAAATCGTCTCTGTGGGAAACCTTTGAGTAAATTTTCGTCCCTGATTGGGACGAAACATGCAATTTAGCACTTTCAAAATATGCAATTTTCGTCCCAACCAGGGATGAAAATTTGCTCAAAAGTTTCTCACTTCTGCACTTTCGTAATGGTTTGGACGAAACATGTTATTTGACCAAAGTTCAAGGATGATTTATGCAATTTACTCTTTGAAAAATGGTCATTCTTAGTGTGTGATAAAATTATTCCGAAAATTCTTGTCATGCATAAAATTATTATCACTAAAAACATGTAATCGAAAAATCTTGTTCAACAAAAATTTTAATTACATGGTATCCGTCATCGCAACGCACTTGATCTAAATACATTTAAACCAATTTTTCCTTTACTTCAGTGTGTGAGTTAAAGTTAAGGAAAAAATGAAATAAAATAAAAATGAAACATAAAAAATTATGTTCTCTAGTACTAATTAAAGAGAAAAATAAAATAAAAATTAGTGTAATTTTATTAATTATTAAAGTAAAGTGTTTGGAAAATGGTTATTTCACATTTATTTTCTTTTTTTTTTTCTTTAATAACAAAACTACAAAAACAAAACGTGTTACTTTTCTTTTCCTTTTCCTAATTACTGTAACAACCAACAAAACACATTTAAGCTAGCTGTAGTCACAAACAAACCGTGAAGTAACCAAATTGTTGAAATGGAAGGAGTAGCAGAAAAACCAGTGATGATCGTGGGAGTAGACGACAGTGAACACAGCTTCTACGCACTTGAATGGACTTTAGACCACTTTCTAAAACCATCCGCACCAAATTCACCTTTTAAACTCGTGGTTATTCATTCTAAACCTACACCCACATCCGCTATTGGTTTCGCGGGTCCTGGTATTTATATATATATTACTAAGTGATCGATCGTGTTTTTTATGAGTTTTGTATGTTCGTTTGTTTTGTTTTGATGGTTTTTTTTTTGTTTGTTTGTGAGATTAGGTGCTGCTGATGTTTATCCGTTTGTTGATACGGATTTGAAGAAAATTGCTGCCAGAGTTGTTGAACGAGCCAAAGAGCTTTGTCATTCTAAATCGGTTTGTTTATGTTTCTTTATTTATTTATTCTGTCAAATGAAATGAATATAAGGGGGTGTTTGTTTAAGCTTATATGTGGCTTATGAGCTTATTTGTTTTTCAGCTTATATTTCATAAGCCAATTTTCTGGCTTTTTTTTAGACTTGTGGGCTTATATAAATTTATTATGATACAATAAACTTATTTTGACACCCAAGCCAGAAAATTGAGGCTTATTGAAATATAAGCCGAATCAAATAAGCTCATAAACCCATATATAAGCTTAAACATACACCCCCTAAAAGGCACCATGACCTCTTGTGTTCAGGGTTCAAACCAGGATACCTCGGTTAGGCCACGTAAATCTGAGTCCAAGACTCACCCTCTCGAGATAACCTAAAGAAAGAATCACTTGTTTTTTTATGAATATCAATATTTGTTAATTTAAGTGCATCTTGGGGTTCATTAGGTTAATTAAAAACTTAGACCAACCAACACAAACACTTTACAACTAGGATGTTTGGTACACGGTAACATGTACACAAACATAGCTCTTATTAAAAAAAGCTTAAATTAGTTTGGATGACAATGCTTGATAGAGCTTTTCAATAAAATAAGCTTGTAATGAAAAGCTACCTCTTCAATTACCTTTTAAGATGTCTCAGCTGTGAGTTACATGAGTTACAACTAGTTTTGCCAAACACGCCTCTAGAATTGAATTCAACATCAAAGTTGTGACCTATAATAGTACATGTGTGAAAATTAGGTTTTGTTTGTTAATTGTGTTCATGGATATGCTGTTACTTGAATTTGAATGTCGAATCAAGTTAATGTCATGTAATTTTCTACACAGAATTGTAATTTGATATGGGTTTGTGTGATTGATATTAGGATTGGATTTTGAATTTTACATCTGGAAGGTAATTAGAGAGTAAGGTCTTGCGCAGTTGGAGTTATATACCGATTTTGAATGATTTGTGTTGCTATTAGATTTTCAAGCATCAAATATATTTGTAAATTTTGGTTTTTTGAGGTTAAAATGATTTGCACATTTATCGCTTCATTCGTCTGCACTTGTTTGGATTGTATTTAAAAGATTGTGCGTATGTAGGTGGATGATGTGATCGTGGAAGTTGTGGAAGGTGATGCGAGGAATGTTTTATGTGAGGCTGTGGACAGGCACCATGCTACCATGTTGGTTGTTGGTAGTCATGGTTATGGAGCAATAAAAAGGTAAAAATGATTATTCATGTGAATATAGAAATTAGAATTTTATATCGATTTATCAAATCTGTATTTGATTTGTTGATGAGGAAAGCTGAATGCTTTTGTAGGGCGGTTTTGGGAAGTGTAAGTGACTATGTTACGCATCATGCTCATTGCACCGTGATGATAGTGAAGAAGCCGAAGACCAAACACTAAGGGAACCTCTCATTATGCAAATGGTGGTTTTTGCTTGCTGTATTGGCTTTAAAAGGTTAAGACGTAATTGGTGTGTGTTTACTTAGTTAAACACCTGCAACTTGAAACTATGATCTTTGTTGCAAGAATATTTGTGTGTATGCTTTTATTACCAATAAAGTTATAAATATCATATAATATTTTTTTATTATGCTTGTTCGGTGTCTCTTATTGAACCTGCTCTGACTCGTTTGCTTCTCTTGAGAAGCCTTTTGTCTGGAATTTTTTGTTAAACAGGATGGCAGAAAAAAAAATTAGAACGTTTTATCAGTACATGATATAGGTAACTGGGTTCTTCATAACTAGGTGCCAATTATAGTCGACTTTTAAATAACATACACTGATACACGACACGGCCAGGAACCTAAAACCCATTTTATTAGAAGTATTTACAATAAAATCGAGACTTTATTCACCACCTCTTTAAGAATGACCCCTTTGTTAAAGTTTCTTCCTTGGAGGAAATTAGAGTACCAATGTGAACACAGCTTAGGCAATATTTTCAAGTCCTTGTTATTGTAAAGGCTGGAAGTCTTACTGCCTGCAATCTTCTTTACTAAAATTGGGATAGTCTCTGAACACCTACGGGTTGACAAACTTGAAATGAGCTCATAGCAACACATGTATTCTTCAAATCAAAATCGTACCACGTGTTGATGGCGAATAAAGGTAACAGATTAGTGTTGTATAGAGCTTTTTGGTCACTCACCAAATGAAGGTGTCGACTCTTAGAGAGTAGCTATCAGTATATCTCTCACCTCTTTACCATTAGTAACTTTCCGTACAATGCTCATTAGTTGATTATCTAACTGCGGCACATAGAACCAAAGCCGAATTATGTCTGATTAGATGGTTCACGCAAAATAGCAGAAACTTGAGTTAACAAAGGAATGTGTGAATGTATCCAATAAAATAAACGCATAACTAATGAGTTTATGTAACTGCAAACCGAATCAGGTACACATTTAGTTAACACAAACACGAAGCATCAGGTACAGATTTAGTTAACACGAAGCAGGAAACCAGCAATTGGAATATTGTTCAATGTTGTTCTTCCTTCTCCAAATAGCCATACAAAATAATTAGTATAGTTTATAACACTTGCCATACAAAATAATTAGTATAGTTTATAACACAAGCAGTGGCGGAGCTTGAGCATATCAATTGGGGGGGCCGAGACATTCTAGTGTATCATGTATCTTTTTATCGAAGAACAAAAACTACATTGTATAGTTTATTTCAATCAAACATTTTCTTAGATATTGCTATTCAGTATTCAAAAAATGGTATCTATCGTTCATCTTATAAAAAATAACAAAAAAAACAAACCATTTACAGGTAGAATAAGATAGTCAAACATTGTTAAATTTGAAAAAAGATAATTGAACATTGAAATAACATGAGTGGGGCTTTGTTTTCGAAACTTTTAAATATTTTAAGAGCTTTTATGTTTTGTTATCATAATTTGAGGGGGCATAAATTCTATATATCACTCAATATGGCTAAACTGAAAATGAGAATCTTGGGGGGGCCACCACCCCTCCCTGCCCTCACTATCCTCCGCCTATGAACACAAGTACCAACCGGTATTTCTACAAATGCTCAGTTAACCGGTCAAAAAGGGTCTTTCGAGAATAACCAGGGTTCAAACCCAACTCTTGGCTAATTAGGTCGCTGGGACATAAGCTCATTGCCTAGACCCAGGTCCTTGAACCGAATGTTTTCAACTTATTTGACTCTGTTTATAATACAGAACAAATTAGTTTCAGAAATGATTTGTTACGAAAGCACTTCCATTTTCTAACGACCACTTCAGTTGTAGAGTAGACAAAACTACTTAGTGAAGTAGAATTACTACAAAGAGTATTAGATCATATGAATTACTCCGTAACATTTAGTCTCATCGTTAAGACTTCTTTTTAGGCTTATTTTTTCTATCGGTCTTTTTTCTCTCAAAATCCCATATTCGGCGGTTTTACCAGTAAACCAAATACCATCTTTAGAAAAAAGATGTGCTGCCTGTTTATAATTCAGAACAAATTAGTTTCAGAAATGATTTGTTACCAAAGCACTTGCATATTCTAACGACCACTTCAGTAGTAGAGTAGACAAAACTACTTGGTGAAAAAGAATTACTACAAAAAGTATTAGATCATATGAATTAACATTTAGTCTCATTGTTAAGACTTCTTTTTAGGCTTATTTTTTCTATCGGTCTTTTTTCTCTCATAATCCCATATGCGGCGGCTACCAGTAAACCAAATACCATCTTTAGAAAAAAGATGTGCTGCCTGAGGTATATGCTTATAGCAAACACACAACTAGATTTTAGCAACTCCAAACATAAAAATAACTAAATATGGTCAACAATACATTCCAATACAACAAATTTATGCAGCTTGTTCTAACAAATATAAATAGGCATTGACCATCCGAAATCCATGCATGCCCGATATCCATAACACAAGGAATGTTCAACATTGAATTTAGTTAGGCTAAGGTAACTCATAACTGATAACCTGCACTTGATCGCATAACAAGTGACTAAGGAACCTTTTGTTGCACCTTCATGGCTTCGGATTGTCACCTGTCAATGCAATTGAGCAACTACAAATATGAGATACTAAAAACGCAGTCTTCCCAACAACTTTGTAACTAATCTACACACAGGTCGATGTAGAAGCAAGAGTAGATTAATTAATGGTGGATGTAGTGCACCTTACCATTTAGGTACCAAAAGTGAAACTAATTGCATACTTCAGGGATAAAGGATGCATTTAATAACATACTCAAGAGACCAAATGTGATGCCATTTACCCTTTAGAGACCAGATGTGAAAATAATTGAAAAGCATTTTGTACCCTATACTGAATACTCAAGAGACCAAATGTGATTACTCTATAATGGATAAAAAAATGAAGTACAAAATGCATTACATGATAAACTCTTGCTCCTGCTACGACTCCTGCTTTTGCTTGGGCTCCTGCTCTTGCTAAGAGAGCGTCTTTTGGCGGGCTTTTACTAGCACGCTTTGTGCGCTGAGTTGAGAAGCAAATACAATATAACAGCAATATCAAGAGTATTAACCCTAAGTAACAATTCTACGTAAATCTAAAGAGCTTACAAGCCAGTGATTGCCAAACACCAAATGACCAAATACTACATGTTAACATGAGCATGTCATATGGGTTCTTAATTAACAGAATAGATCAGATCACAGTTTCACTTACAGGAGGTGGTGGAGATCTGGATCTTGAAGGAGATCTGCAAAAGTTCCAGAAACAAGCGAGTTTAATATCCAAATGTTCCTCTTAATTACTCTGAGCCAAGAGCCTTGATGCCAATTCCACGTCAGAGAATCAGTAAAAACCATAAACAATTATATGAATGCAGAATCAACAAATGTTTAGCACCCCAGAGACCAATCAGAAAACATCTTTAAAATGATAAAAAGAAAAGAAAGATGCAAATTAAGACTCAAGTGAACAAGATACCAATAAAGCCGATAAATAAGTTGAACAGCATGCTTTATTTCCTACGTGGCATTTGGAGAAGCAATTTGCCATAGTGCATAGTCCATAACCATATAGCCCGTTTTCAGAATCCAGTTTTTAAATGCAATCCATATCCATGATTCTTCTTGTCCCAAATCTAGCACCATTGGACATAAGTGATGCTCATTAAAGAGACAACACAATGGATTCTGAGACTAGCTTTTATAACATCATACCTTCACAACCAAAGTTGTTACAGGTATTTGTAACATATCCCACCAAGATCCTAACATGCAATCCTTTGAGAGCGGTATATATCCATATCTAGAAAGTCAGAAACAAGACAGTTTCATCTTTAAATTTTTCACATGCCCAACCGACACA
Organism: Chrysanthemum lavandulifolium; assembly: GCA_022545495.1. Lineage (NCBI taxonomy): Eukaryota > Viridiplantae > Streptophyta > Magnoliopsida > Asterales > Asteraceae > Chrysanthemum > Chrysanthemum lavandulifolium. Next base: position 199,201,612 of record CM040238.1, read on the forward strand.
AATTCATGAATCAACCCACAGGGTACAAACTAAAGAGCTAACAAAGTTAAAGTGAAGTTTCTACTTAAAAAAATGTAGGATGGAGAATGATTGGTTTTAAAGGAGCATGTTCTACAAATGCCTGCTAACACGAATTCATAGACCAGCCCACATGGTAAAAGCTGAAGATATAAACGGTGTTTTTTACTCTATCAAGGCTTCCCGTAACAGCTGCCCACCTCATGCATGAGGCACTGAGAGTGGCTCATCCACCCACGCATACAACTAACTGGTAAGTGAGGTGGGCCCTGCACAAGGGTGGCCTAATAAACCAGGATCTAGACTTCAAGAGTAGATACGTTAAGCCATCAACATTTAAAATCTTAAACAGAATATACCTATATCTACCACTAAAATTAGACAAACATTCTAGACTATCAATAGTAGGGTATAGACATTTGGACAACAATAACTTGAAAATGACATGAACAAATACAACAAAACAACAAACACCAATATAGAGAATCATGAAACACCAAAGAAGAAAGGTGCAAGAAAAATCGTAACATAAGTGACGTCTATATGAGATACATAGGTAACCAGTTCCTATGGCACTATCATGAACGATGACAAGTTAATTACATAGCAGAGAATTCAGCACCCAAAGATAGTGAAACGCCAACGCCATAGTATCAAGTCCGATTAAATTGAGATATGACATGTTGAGAATAGGGTGAGTAACTTTAGCAGATATATATATAGAAAAGTAAAACAGTAACCTAGGACGCGTACCGTGCTGATGGGCGAGGAGAAGCAGACTTTGAACGAGCACGCGAGAGGCAGACTTTGAACGAGATTTTGAGCGACGAGAAGACTTTGCTTTTGGAGATTTACTGTTCAAGAATATAAAAAACGGCAGTTTCAAGTTAAAATAGGAGTAGAAAAGAATGTTCAAACAGAGAGCAAGGAAGCTTCCACGATAAGTTTACGTAAACTGTGAAATAAAACAGGATTGAACCTTCGGCTCCTGCTGCGACTACGGCTATAGCTCCGGCTCCTGCTACGGCTGCGGCTCCGGCTCCTAGAGCGACTTGAATCATACTCCTTCACCTATAGGTGGTTCACATGTAGTTTTGGTAAATCGCATGACAAAAAAATTTGTGTATGCAGCACAGAACAGCTAAGCATAATTATTTAGTTTAAATCATACACGTATTACTCCGCGAGAGAAAGCGTTTTTAAACTCTGAGTCATCCAATTTCCGTATCTGTAAGCAAAATTAATAAGCATTACATAGTACCACAAGTAGCCAGAATTTTCTCAGTAACTTGGTATAAGAGAAAAGCAGAGAAAAAAAAATTACCGCATATTTCATGTCATCATAGTTTGTGTAGTCAACAATCCCTGTGGTGCCTGCACAATAATGTAAAATGACATATCACACTTTATACTCAAGTAAAAAAATCCACATGCTTTCCAACACACAGTGTTACTAGAAAATTGTCGATCTGATTATCTTACCGCCCCCCTCCTTAAACACTTGAGAGAAACAACGTCCCCAGCTCGACGATGTGATCCTGGAAAATAAAAGTGAGCCAAACAGCGCTCAGTCAAAGAAATTATGCATCACTGCCTTAAACGGTGGGTATAACAAAGCTTATCAAAATGTTCAGATAAACCAAATACCCTTCAACATTTTCAATTAAATACTACCAAAAGTATGCATAAAAGTGACCTCCACTAGTAATAAGAATACTTGTTTCATCATAAAATAACAGCAATATTCGACTTGACTGATGTTCATGGTGCAACAACTGCTTTGATGAGAAACCTTACAATTTTAGTAGGAAAATGGGACAAACAAAAAACTTGGTCCCGTATAAAACTAAATTGTTAAATCTGGATGCAATAATGAGCAATCCACTTTCGCAATTAGACAGATAAAAAGACAAAACATTAGCAATCACTGAGTTACAATTTAAAGGTCATTTCAAAAACTTGGTAAAGAATATATCTTAACTTTGAAGAAACTTCTAGGTTTTTCTAAAAGTGCTTGAACATGAATAAGACTAGGCATAAAACTGGTCTGATGTACATTTAATCAGTAGTGTTAAGTTAAACAGAGACTGAGACAAATAATTAGAAGCATGCAAGTTAATAGAGCAACTGTATCATTAACTAAGTGACGTTAGCATACAATGGTGTTGGTTACTGACAAACATTGCAGTTTGTTGAGCTTATCGCAGGTTGGACAGAGGTGTGCCGAGTGAGTAGAGTGCGGTTAATACAGATTCAAAAGGATGTTATGGAGTGCAAATGTTACAAACCACCAATTAAAGTTTTGAAAGATACTAACCTTAAGGTCTTGCCATGAAGCAGAAGAGGGTAACCCAGTGACCAAAACTGCATCATAGAATACACATATCGGGATCAATATCTCCATATGACCAGGATAAAAAGGGCAATTTCAATCCAAAATTTGTACCTCTGTAATCAGATCGTCTTGATACTCCTCCAACATGAGCACCCCGACCACTGCCGTGACTATTATGACGATCTGTAGAAGATGAGTTGCCACGACCACCATGGGCAAGTTCCACCTATTATAACAGTAACATTATATTGGTGACTGTCACTACCATTTCCACCTTAACGGATAAATATAAATGTGTGCCTTGTATGTGCGACTAACCCTTAATCTGTGCCCATCGAAATCATAGCCATCACGGCCCCTAATAGCATCTTCTGCATCACGAGCCTCGTCAAACTACAAGAAAGAGCATCATACCATATCAGTAAATATATAGATAGACAAAAGTGGTGGTGTCAGCAAGATGAAACTCACCTCAACAAAAGCATAACCGGGAGGTCTTGGTGGGACCTTCAAATCGATACGGGCTATTGGACCATACTGCAATTTGCAAAACAATACGCATATGAAATTCTGTTTCGTTCGGGCAATAAAACTCGTACTAAAAGCATTTCGTATATATACACCTTTGGCTTTGAAGCAATGGATTAAAAGTATGTACACTTTTAATTGTGATGATAAACAAAAATATTTTTCTCCGTACAAAGTAGTGAATCACAAAATCAAATTTTCCAATATCAGAATGATATCCCATGAAAACAGAATAATAACACCTTGAATTCTTTCAAATCCTCATTACTTGTTACATATTGAATGCACGTATATAACTCTTAATTCTTTTTACAACAATCTTTTAATACGTAAGATGTATAAAATGGATTAAAACCAAAACGAGCCAGTCACCTTGTAAAACAAATCTTCCACTTCCCGCTCACGAATATCCCCAGGAAGATTACCAACATATAGCGTTCTGCTTGACCGACTCATTGTACCTGGTACAAAACAATGATAAACAAGCTCATAACCTATAAAAACGAACTCAAAACTAGAAGATAACAAGTGTTGCGATCAACTATTTAAAATTGAATTACATGACAAGTAAAATAAATCACGGGTGACAAAAATATTGATTAATATATAAATCCGAAACAAATTTCATATTTTCATTTTACCCTAACGTCCTAACCAAAACATAAACATTAATATTAATACCTACACAAACTCAAAATGTAACTGCAAAACGATAAATTACGATACCTACATGTGTTGAGTTAGGACGTTAGGGTAAAAAATTACAATACCTACACACATGGGCAGAGATAGGGAGGGTCCCAACACACATGGGGTCACGTGCCCCCAGCCAAAAAAAAAAAAGTGTAGTGTAAATTTTCTAAAATATCTTGATTTTTGGTAGTTTGCCCCTTAATAACCATTTTGTAATGTAGTTTCTAAAACTTATCAAAATGTGCCCTTCGAGCAAAATTCCTGGCTCCCCCTGCCTACACAAAGTCCAAATCTTACGGCAAAACTATAAATTCAGATGTAAATTTTTCGCAAAATAATACAGTAATAATCACAAAATTCAAAATCTAATATTACATCAAAAGTAACGTTTCAACGAGTTCATAAAACATTTGAACAGTAATTTCAAGAGATTACCCTCCAAACTAACTTTACCGGAACGCGAATTCAAACCACAAAAGTTAACAAAACAAAAATAGCTACAAATTTCAAAATCTAATGACTTAGTGAAAGTATCACTATCCTACGGCACGTTGAGATGCATTTTCTGTTTAAAATTATTTTCACAAATTCAATTTTAACCTAACTCAACCAAGCCTGTAAATGAATACAATCAGTTAAAAAAAATCACAATCGATAGCTAAATTCAATTATAAGTGTAAGAATAATGAATCTACATATCCAAAAACCGATTATATATATAACAATTGAATTGGATGTTATTTATTACGAATTGATAATTAACCTAACTTAATTTAGACTTGGTTAATAAACATGAAGATGAATATATAACTGTAAATTTTAACCGCATGAATGAAAGTGCTTACTGTTTAAAATTTGGTAGATCCGGCCGCCAGAGTCGTTTGTTAGGGTTCAATTAGACGATTAAGTTGTTACAAACTTTAACAAACTGGTGGTGCTCTGATCGTCTGTGTGCGAGTGTATAGTGGACCACTGTCTGAATTTTAATCTAACGGTTGAGATAAAATATGTGTTAGAGTTATTAGCCCATTTGTGTGGGGCTTTATGTTTTGGGTTTAAGAAAGCCTATTTGTTAAAAGAACAATAATAATAATAGGAGTTAAGCACTATTAAATAAAAAGGTGTTAGTGATTATAAGTTAAAAGTTGAAGTTATATTTTAAATAAGTGGTTGACCGTTGACGAATTAGTTGGAATTAAAATTTATTATTGTAAAATAACATAAAATATCACAAATTAAATTTATATATATTTTGAGATTTTGCATGTTCATCAATTACAATTATATATTTAAATAATTTTACTAATTATAAGATATTTTTGTTTGCATAATGCTTATATGGGCTTGAGCTTATAAAATAAGATATGTTTGTCACACGAATTTATAAAAGATTGTATAAGTTTATAAGCCTCTAAATCAAGCTAGTTGAAACGGACTTATAATTAGTCAAATTACTTTAATATCATTTAAAATATAATGGATTAACACGCAAAAGCTAACAATATATATGAATTTAATTTGATGTATTATTATGCGATTTTACATTAATGAACTTCATCTCCAACTAATCGCCAAACAACTTTATAAAATGTAGCTCAAAACTTTCAACTTATAATATAAGCTCCAGCCCAAATTTATTTCGCTAAACATACACATGCTCATTTCTAAAAGCTCATTTTAGTTGGTTTAAGCTTATAGAAGCTTGTCCCAAACACACCCTATGTTTATAAAAACCTTACCTTAATTTGTTTTATTGAAACACTTAAAACTACTTGCCATTTAAGTATTGGCAGATAAGTTGAAAATAATAAAAGTGCAATGTCTATCTGAGATTAACAAAACAAATGATTTTGTATCGTGATTAGTGCACAACTCGTAATCGACTCTTGCATCTTGTGACCATTAACAGACGTGGCATGGAATTTGGGTATGTTTTACACCCGTTTACAGTGAACAAATGTATAATGTTATGCTTAAATAGAGGAAAATGAGATAGTAGTTGTTCGCGCGCGAAACGAGAAGAGAAATAGTTTGATGGTGCGAACAACCAAATGTAATTATTTTGTGTGAATGTGTTAGGAAGTATTAAGGGATGTATACATTTAAGCGATGTATGTGTAAATGGTGATGAATGTATTAAGGGATAATCTATTTAGAGGCTACCAAAGTTTTCGCTTTTAACGCCACCCGTTTATTGAAATAAATTTATTAAATTTATGGGTCGTTCAACTATGTGTTTGTTTTCATTTACATTTGTTGTAGTCAAATATGCTAGAAAACTATAGTGTGTAAATCTGAGCCAACCTCTAATTTATCAAAGTAACAAGAATGACAAGTTTGGTGTATAATACCAATTATACCCTTGTTTTAAGTGTGACTATATATTATCAAAAGTAATTTAGAAGGATAAAAGTAAAATTTTGCGACTAGTTTTTATTCATATACTTTTTATATGTTATTGCTAGTTTCATTATTATCATTTGATAATTATTTAAATTAAATTTGACCAAAATTTGTGTAAATGAAAATACACATATAGTTGGGAGGTCTATAAGTTATTTTTGACAAACGGATGACCCATATCATAAAAACTTAAAAGTTTGGTGACCTCCTTATATATTATGTAACAACCCGTATTTTGAAAGTATATGTTTACAAGCGATAATACTCCGAAATCTTATAGCTAGTTGTATGATATGACTTTCGTAAGTGAGAATACATTAAACCATAGTTGCAATAGTAATAATATTAAGAGTTAAGTGAATACGGGGTTGTCTCACATCTAAGCTTACATGTGAAGCTTTTTAAAACTACGTCTTTTAACAAGAAAAACATTAAAACTATCTCATTTGTATTATGTCCTTTCAATATATTAGCGTTTTCATTTGATTGCGTCATCACATCGTTAAATTTTGGTTCACTATAATATATGTTATTTTACATCATATTATTTGGTGTTTTTTTTGTTACCTAACCAATTCAGTTAGATTAAACAATTTGTTTGATTAAATCCACTATTAAAAAGTGTTGCACCACTCATACATTAGTTTCACTACTTAAATTTTGAAAATAAATCAAAGTGATGTAATTTTAGGTTATTTAGAATAATTCCGCATGTAAGCTTAGATGTGAGACAACCTTATATTCACTTTCCTTTAATAATAAATGAATATAAGGGCATCAACTATGTGGGTTTATGAAAAGGTCTAACAAAGATGAAAAAGTTTAAATATATTTCAACTATAGTGGATACTCACTTCATGTCTACGTAGCATTAAGATGTCCTAATCTTGAACTTTTTTATAAATTCAATGCATTTAATGCATTTGTTATGTAAAACATTTATATAAAACATGATCCCGAACGGAGTTTTGTGAGCAAAACTCGAGGTCGAGAATATTATCTCGAAGATGAGAGAAGGAAGGTTGAGGTGGTTCGGTCATGTAAGGAGGAGGCCACAAAGCGGCACCAGTGAAGAGTCGAAGAGATCGTAGTAGATGGCGTGAGAAGAAGGGTAGACCTAAAATCGGGTGGGAAGATAGAATTAAGCTCGACTTGAAGGAGCTTCTCTTGTCCGAGGACATGATCCCGTATAGTAAGGCGTGGAGATAGAATTAGGATCTGCGGGTAGTCCAGGCTTGTTGGCTAGACTAGGAGCTTTGTGGGTTTTTTTCTGCTTTAGGTGTTAGGCTTTTGGCGTATCTTTGTTGCCCTGCCCTTGCGTTGTTGGCTTTGGTGTCTCCCTTCTGCTCTGTCGTAGCTTTAGGCCCGGTGCGTTGTTTTTCTTTGTGGCTTTGTGTCTGTTTTGCCTCCTTTTATTTGCTTGTTTTCTTGCCCTGCGTTCTTGTTTTGGTTCCTCCTTTTGCTTTGCCCTAGCTTTAGCCCCCCTTGCGTTGTTTTGTTATTTGCTCCGTGCTGCCCTTAGGTTTGTCTGCTTTTTGTGCCTTGGCTCCCTTTTGTTTGAGATTTGCTTATGTGCCCTTTTTGTGTGTGCTTTCTTCGGGTTTCTTGTTTTGTGTCTGCTGTTATGTTGTTCTTGCTGCTTGCTTTGCGTGTTTGGCTTGCTTTCTTTCCGTTTCTCTTGCTTGTTGTTTCCGCTTTTACTCTCCCCTTTTTCTTTTATTCCTCACTGCACACTTGCACTTAGGAGGTCTCGTTGGGCAGCCTCCCTACCCCGGGTCTACCCCAGGATAGGGTATGATCTGCTCACATTTTACCTCCCCATACCCCCGCTCAGGCGGATTGGGTTTGTTGTTGTTATATAAAACATTTATGAAGTTGTAAAGGTTTATAATATCAAAAGGTCCAAAATTTGTTGATCTCGTTAATGTATAAACTTTGTAAAGGTTTATCATAGTAAATGCTCGAGCTTTATTTATAAGATAAATAAAATGATTAAACATGGAAACAAATACAAATGGTGTGGTAATAATATCCATATGACTTTACTTTATCTTTTTAACGGATGATAATTGCATTAAAAGGTCGCTTGTAAGGCATTAGAAGTGAACATAACAAGAACAAATCTAGAAATATACAAAATACATACTAGAATCCTCATGAGAACTTTAACTATGAGGACTCCAAAAATGATGAAAAAACTCTTGCCAATTACGGTGAACCGAGACAGAGAAAATCCCCACCCACGCCCACCTTTCACTCCAGTGTGTTTTTATGAAGACCCAAACAAGCCTCGAGGAAAAGAAGCGGAACAAAAAGAAATAAAATCATAATGATCCAAACTCCTTGAGAAGACTGAAAAGACCAACAAAACGAGACGAAAACCATCATCTCGATCCTGTACTCGATGCCAACAAAGGAGATTTGAGCCAATCAACCCAACTACAAGACATACGACATCTATGATGAATCCAAGAGAAGGTGGAGGATCGAATATTATCATAGATGTCACTTCTCCTAATCGGATGTTGGCAAAAAATGATGTTGTTGCGATACCTCCACATCCACCAGAAAGAGGAGGCAAACATGACGGATAAACGACGACTCTTCTCTTTAGGCACTTGCCATGAACCAAACCAATTCTTCAAATGCTCGTACGAAGTAAAAGAAGGAATCTGGATGTCATACAAATTACAAACAAGATTTCAAATATCTTTAGCAATAACACATTCAAAGAAAATGCGATTAAAGGTTTCCACATTACCGTTACATGAAGGGCACAAGATCATCGATAAGTCAATTACTCGAGACGATAAGTTAAATATGTGAGGAAGGCGGTCGAGCATAAATCGCCATATGAAGATATTTACCTCACGTGGAAGACATTTGTCCCACTAAGTCGGATTATCCAATGAGGGCAATAGATGAGAGTCAATGCGAGGTTAATCGAAAAAACTCCATCATTAGCTATAGTCCATAAGCGAGCATCTGAATCAGATGATAAATCAATAATGTCGATCTCGTTGATAAGGTCGTTGAGATACGCGGAATTACGAGCCCCTAGAATAGGACAAGGCCATTTCCAAGTCCAATGGTTATTAATGAAGCGATTAGATATAAGACAATTTTGTTCAAGTAGGAAAAGTCTATTATAACGAAGATTTAAAGGAATATTACCGGTCCAAAGATCTTTCCAAAAGCGGATCAAATTACCATAGCCAAGCTGAAACCGAATTGTGTCACTAGGAAGAATATCATTCGAGTGAAGATAAATAGAAGATCCCATAATATTAGCCCACAGTCTTAGACCAAATACCATTTGATATGTTGTTGTTGAGACCAAACCCGCCTTCTTGACCATGAAACGCTTTAACAGCTTTAACCCAAAGAACTTTGGGATTAGAATTCAGTCTCCATCGCCATTTTTTAAGAATAGCTAAATTAAAAGATTTCAAGCTCCCGACGCCGAGACCTCCTTTGTCAAGAGAGGTTAAGACGATTATATTTAACCCAATTTCGAGAATCATGAGTACCACCCCAATAGAAAAGAAGCCCGCTTTTTGCAACAATTTTAAGACAGATTTCGGGGCTCAAGATTGAGATAGTAAATTCGGAGACTTCAAGAACGGATTTGATTAAAGTAAGACGTCCTCCAATAGAAAGAAGATTGGCTTTCCGTTTGGACATCCTAACATCAAATCGATCAAGAAGAGTCTTCAAGTTGTCCATAACATTCATGTTAGCGTAGATAGGTAAACCAAGGTAAACAAAATGGAAGGAGCCGGAGTACATCCAAGATTATTAACCATTATACTCACCTCATTATCACGAACACCGACACCATAAACATTAGATTTGTGAATGTTGATTTTGAGACCTGAAGCAAGATAAAAAAAAACTTGAAGAATACGTATAATATTATACATATCAAGAGAGCTCCAATCTGTAGTAATGACAACGTCATCAGCATAAAATATATGTTATAAGGTAATATTCGAGGAACAAATTTTGATATCACGAATCAGTCAAAATTGAGTCACCTCCATTAAAGCCACACGGAGCCCTTCCAAAACAGGGATGAATATGTTACGCGAAAAACCAAGTTTTGAGTATTAAATAATGAGAATGGCATTGAAATAGTTTGACTAAGACTTTTATGAGTCGAGAGACTTGATATGATTGATTAGTCAATGAAGGTTAGGTTGTAGTCAAACCCGATAATCAAATTAATAGTCAAATAATGTGTAATGTGGTTATAGAATCATGATACATATACTTAAGGGACTAAATTTGACAAGTGTTAAATAAGTTATAAAGTTGGTTGTGGCCAAAGTAGAAAGAAGGGACTTGAGGGACCAAAAGTGTCAAGTGGTGACATAACTTTGGTGTAAAAAGTATTAGCTAGAAATCTCCGTGATATTGATAATTCATGATTATCCAAGAGGTGAATTGTTTATGTTATAATAATTATGGATTAGGATGTGGAAGGATAATGATGATGATGATGTTCTTGGTTTCATTAGATTAGAATAAAGGTAAGTAAACCGGTTATAAGATGATGTTATATTGATTTCATCATATTATGTGTTATGTATTATATGTTAAGGTTATGAATGTATGTGCTTATGTGAAAGTGTGTTAGAGACTAGTTTGGCATAACTTGTCATGAAGAGTTAGATAAAGGTGAAAAAGGTTTAAGGTATGTTGATGCTTTGACCTATAAGACATGTTGGTGCGTAAGTGATTTAAGGTATGTGTTAATGTTTAATGGTTTAAAGGATTGATGGATTATGTTGCGTAATGCGTGAATGGTTATAGTATTATGTTATGATCGTTTTACTTACTAAGCTTTGTGCTTACGGTTTTAAGATGTCAATGTTTTGTAGGTGCTTATACTAAGCCGGTAAGGTTTGGACTAAGGCCTAAGGATGATCAATGCGGAAGATTAGAAGTATGGTAAGAAAGTAAGAGCTTAGGTAGATACCGTGTAGGATCGTAAATATTATTGTGTTTGATGATTCGGGTGGTCTTGGATGATGATGATACAAGTATGCCATATTTTAGAGAAAGAGTGAGAGGTGTTCTTGGTAGAGACTTGCTTTACAAAAATGAAAGGTTAGATTATGAGAGCACCACCCTTCCAAGGATGGAAGGGTATTTATAGTTACAAATACTACGTTCTCCTATCGGACTATGGATCGCATACATGGGTAAAGACCCGTCCTTCCTCCACGGTGTTACACTAAACTAATCTACGCTACAAACTAACTAACAAACTACTAAATAACGTAAATAACAGAAGTCTACGAGCTAACATATGCTAGACCATAATTGGGGTGACCGACACTTTAACATGGAATTTCCAATTCTAACAATCTCCCAAGGAGGTTACCCCATGAAATACATTTTGCATCCTAGCATTCTATCTTTGACTTTGGTTCGAGCTCAGACTTCAATTCTTCAAGTTTCGCAATCTTAGTGCATTAGTAGCGATTCTTCAAAGTCCGCATTGATTTGTACTTTTATTGAGGCCTTTAAGCGATCCACATCTTGATGATCTTCGAGCTTTCTTGAGATCATCACCACAAGAAATCTCCGGATCACCCTTTGTTGTGTAGCCATCATGTGATGTTGTGACTTTTGGACCGACATGCTCACACTACGGATCATGACATCTTTTCATCGAGTAGCGGAAGCTTTCTTGGTTCATGATATTTGCGTTCTATCGAGCCAAGTTATGTAGATAGGCATTTGTCATGATTTCTTTAATTAAGTGTGGATCTTTGTGAGCATGCGGCTTTGGATTGACTTCTCAATTCGATCACCGCAACCGTCAAATGTACCGCAAACAACAAGGTTAGCAATAAAGCACACGAAAGTGTCTTTGATCACTTTCGTTGAATTGAGGTACACCACCCACGGTTCCCGTTGATCGGACAAGTACCGCCTGTGATCGGTATAATTTTGAAGAATCTCCTTGACAGGGTTTCGCAGTTGTTCTAGTTGTTCTCAAACCGAACGCCTCAAAGAACACAACACGGAGTGAGTGAACCAATAATTGAGATTCACCGATTGATGAAAATTGATTTGAAAAACAATCGCGTATTGCTTGAAGAAAGAGTTTTGCAATACGACGAAGGTTTTATGAGAAAGATCAACTTTCAATCAAAAATACTTTTGTATTTGAAAAGAGTACACATTCGATGTGCTAGAGAAAAGAAGAGATTTACACATCGAACGGTTTTTCCAAAAGTATTTTTCAATCAGAGATACTTTTTGTGTTTGAAAATGAATACACATTCGATGTGCTAGAGAAAAGAAGATTTTCACATCGAACGGTTTTTTCCAAAAGCATTCGTCAATTCATTTCCTGGACCAAGGTTGATTCAAGAATGAATCGACCCATTGTTTCTATCCAGTTGTCACAAGCTTGATCTTTTGGAAAGATCTCACATGTCACCCACCAAGAGCTTGTTTGATGTTGGCTCTAGAAGGCTTTCCATCTTCATTGTGAATATGTTAGTATATCACTTAGATGTTCTGGCAATACCACAAGGATAATGCGTGGGACTCTTAATATATTCTTACTTTCCACATTGTGTGAAACAAAGCAAGTCTTCATTAATTTAGTGTCCTAATGAGATATTGTGGATGATCTCTGGCTCTAGACTTAATAGTGCACATTTGGTTTCCTATGCGGAGACTAGGGAGAGGTCTCCTTCAATATTAACAATCTCTAAGAGAAAGTCGATAGATTATGTAGGTTCCCTTGAGAATGAAACAAGCCCTTTTAAGAGGAACTTGAGTAGCTTGGGAAGTTTAGTGCGGTCGTCCATCGGGTCCATGACGCCTTGTCTTCAATACCGTGTTACCTTAGTAACCACCAAGAGTATATGTATTGAACCCGGTTTACGCCTAAGGTTGAATTAATGGAGGTTATTTCTTTCACCCTTTTCATATTCAATTCTTTTCATTCTTCAACCCTTGAAGCTTACCGAGACTTCATAACTAGAACCTTGTTGGGTTTATTCCGGTTCTAGCTCTATCTCATCCGAACTCTTCCCATATCTCACTTGTCTCCTTTTTCATCATACCTAAGGACTCTACACTATCTAGTAGATTGTCCACGGTAGATCCCTCCGCTCTCTGGCGGGATCGTGGGAACGAATACCTAACCTAACCATCCTTATAACACCATGCATAAAGTAAATTGGTCGGTCTTTTGGTATTGTTCTTTCCTTCTCGAAACCAATTGAAAAATCATTTGGAAAATCAATCAAGGTACTTGTGATATAATATCAAAGCATTTTGTACCTTAATTGTTTTGATCTTTTAGAAATGCTCCCCCTCAACATGTGCATATGATTTTGAAATTGTTTAGCACATGGAGGCAAGAGTTCTTTGAAATGATTTCTTGATCACAATTTCCTTAGAAAAAGCCATTTGAATTTCTTTGGTAAATTCTCTCCCTCAATATGTGCGTAGGATATTTTAAATCATTTTATCACATAGAGGAAAGAGTTCTTTTGAAGTACATTCACGATTCACAAAAGCCATTTAAAAAACCATTTGCTCCCCCTCAATATGTGCATCGATAAACGAAAGAGTTTAGCACATATTAGAAAGAACTTGCACTTTGAATCAAAACGATCATCATTTATCAGATTTCATAATTAAATCACAAATTCTCCCCCGATCAAAAATATCAAACCCTTTGAGATTTTGGATCTCAAGTGATTTAATAAGGTTTAGAAAACATGGGAGAATATGTGCCTAGTTTAAATACTCATCTTGTTTTTGGATAAATACTCCTCCTCAATCATGTGCATCATATATTGAAATCGTTTGGCACATGGAGGCAGGAGTGCCTTTAAAGGACTAAAGCAGATTTGAGATTTAAATCACGATCTCTCCCGATCAAAATATCAAACCAATTGAGATTTGTGATCCCAATTGATTTAAATCATTTAGAAAATTTTGGGAAAGGCGTGGCAAGATTTGATTTTGAAAAATGATGATAAGGACCAACTATAGACATTAAAGATTGTTAGTTTCAGGTATGATAATTTTAAGAGATCTTTAAGTAAAATAAAACAACTTCACAATCAAACAAGAATGTAAAAATTTCATTTTGTAAGATCTTTGAGTTTTAAAGAAAATCATACCATGATATAACATTAAATCTTTAGATCACCACATTAAACGCATAAACGGACTTTTGATGAAATATCGTTTGAAAATATTTAATTTGAAATCATCAAGATTTGAAAAATAAAGTCCGGTTGATTTCAAAACTTTGAATCCGATTTATTTTCAAACAATATTTTCCATTTTCAAAACAATATTTTTCAAAATTGTTTGAAAA
>CM040238.1:199216050-199253013 GCA_022545495.1 Chrysanthemum lavandulifolium
AAGACACTTGAGAAGGAACATGAGAAGAAACAGCATGGCCTTCACAGATTTGTGGATGGTAGGTGTGACAGAGTCAACTTCAAATAGATACATGATTTCTACCGACTCCTTCAAGAGCAACCTCCATTCAATTTCTGCTTCAAGCTTAGCAAAGAAATTCTTGAGTCTCAAGCCTAGCAAGGTCCTCAAGATAATGAGAGTCATCATCATCACTCTTATCAAGAATCTCCTCGAGGTGGTACCGCAATATTGTTAGGGAGAAAGAAGGCACAAGTATAGGTTGCTCATCATCTTCAAACTCATTTTCGAGTCATCATCTAAGGGACCGCATTGTTAGTGGGAGAAGCTTGAGGACCAGATTTTGGTTAGCCAAGTGGCTAGTGTAACCCAAAGAATCGCTATAGTCAAGGTCAAAAGACCACGATGACCGTCCTTGAACATTATGCTTGTCTTCCAAAATCTCGTGTTCGTCTCCTCTATCTTCTTGACTTGCAAGTTGTACACCCCAGATGCCTTACTATGAGTGAATAACCCACAATATAACCATCATCACCTTTTCATCAAACTTTCCCAACGGATCACCGGTGTTCGAATGGTCACTTGACAACCAAAAGGTTTTAGGTAGTGAATGACAGAACCTTCCCAAAGAGAAGTTCATATGGTGTTTTGAGTTGCGGTCAGTAATGGAGACCTGTTTAGCACATAGCACGATGTGCCAACAACTTCATCCGTAACATAGTGGGCGGTTTAGAGTCTGCAAGCATTGATCTTGCATGCCTCTATTAAGGTCCTATTCTTTCTTTCACCACCCCATTTTGTTGTGGGGTTCTTGGATTACTATAGTCCTTTTATACCCTTTGACCCACGTAGTTCTATAAGAATAGCATTTTAAACTCGTCCCATTATCACATCAATTCCTTAACCTTTTTGTTCAACTGATTTTCAACGAGAGTGATGAATTCAACAAGACTTGAGATGTTTCATCTTTGGTTCTCGAGAAAGAAAACCCAACAAAATCGCTATAGCCATCGGTGATAACCAAACGTAAGTACTTATGATCAATGCTTCGACTTGAGTTGGACCAAACAGATCCATGTGGAGCAACTCAAGAGGTTCAAGAATGATGCTCATAGCATTGATAGCTTTGTAAGAGGCTCTGTGTTGTTTTCCTTTGTTGCAAGCGACACAATTATGATTATTGGTGAATACTTTGGTGGGAAGACCTTCAACAAGACCCATTTTAGAGAGTTTGTTTATGGTTTTGAAATTTACATGAGCCATCCTCCTATGCCATTTAGTAGACTCATCAAGAGATGCTTTAGCCACCAAACAAGTGAGGTCACCACCTGGTTGAACTTCATTAAGGTTGAATGTGTATAAATTGTGAGTTCGAGGAACTTTCAGCAGAATTGAAGTTTCTTCTAGGAGTTTGAAGTCTTTAGACAAAGACAAGACATTCATTCTCGTAGAAGAGAACTTTGTTCTTAGTGTCTCGATTTGTGAAACGGAGAACAAGTTGAAATGTCAAGTTCCTTAACATAGTACACATTTTCAAAATCCGATGAGGTGTCTTTATGGTGCCTTTCCTGTGATACTCCCATCACTTCCTCCAAAAGTTACATTGCCTCCTCCTTCTATAGGAACAAAGTTGTGCATCATATCTCCGCTCCCGGACATGCTTCCGAACAACCACTATCAAAATACCAATATTCTTATGCTTAAGGGATGATCCTACAAACAACAACAAAATATATACAAACTGTTAGTATTGATGGAGGTTCAAGTCATTCTTGACTTGAACTGCCTTGTGGATCACAGTGTTTAGGAAATGAAGATGTAGAGGATCCACCATTGTTCTTGGTCCTCCATTGATGATTGGGTCCCTTGTTAGTCCAAGAACAACTCGCCGAGACTTCACAACAGTGCTCCCATATCCCATCCCAAGATACATAGAGTCAACATATGTAGGCCAATAACTATGATTAAAGTATGGGCTAGTTGGTTGCACATAAGGTCCGGCAACTAAACTTCTCCAATGAGAGTCAGATAGTCGCTCAGGGACATAAGGTGGAATATTATTAACATTGGTCCACTTAGATTTGTGTTTCGGTGAGTAGCACATGCACCCAATCTTTGCTCATAAAATCACAATCCTTAATTAAATGAAATTTACTTCCACATACAAAACATGTCTTCTTCTTGGAAGATTTATTCAAATAGGAGATGTTTGATTACATGAAGGAGTACTTAAATTTGAAACATTCAAGGAATTGTTTTTAACAGATCGATTATTCAAAGATTTAAAAGACAAGTCTTCAAGAAACCGCCTTGAAGTTGATTCCTGCCAGCCTTCCCTAGAAGGCTTGCAAGCAGACCTAAGTGCGGGCTTGGGTGTAGGCTCGTGCTTGGGTGTGTAGGCTCAGTGGGTGTAGCCTCGTGCTTGAGAAGGTCGACTTCTCATGTGAATCACACTTTCATAAGAAGTAGACCCTTGATCCGATGAATTGTCACCTTTGTCGAGCAAGAGACAAAGTCATTAGATGAGGAATCAGTGGTCCGCAAGTCTTTTGACTTTCTCGCCATATAAATGATGTGATCCATCAAAGTCAATGAAGGATGGATAGGTCAATGGGCATAAATTCACCTCTAATAGGTCCAGGACATGCATTTCACCTTCTTTTACAAAATTAGCTAACTTTACGGTGTGGATTTACGACCATCATACTTAGCTTCTACTCCTACATACTTTTGAAAGCCTAATCCTAGGCCGAGGTTACCGATTGATCGTTATAGATTTCTAGCCGATTATCACCGAAATTAACCATTCCTTATGCCTAGCTATTTCCTCGCCTAGTTTTTCTTAAGCTCTAGGTTCTCGACACGCCTTCATCCTTTGCTTTCTCGAGACGCTTTTAAGTAATTATTTGCAACTTCTAGATCAAACCGTAACACCTTTATCTTTTCTTCATAAGCTATTTGATTCTTTTGAAACCATACTTTTGTCTTTCATCTGTTTTTAATGCTAGTTTATGAGCTTCATTTTCAACATAGCATTCATCAAACTTAGGTTTCATAGCATCATATTCTTCTTTAAGTTCATTGTATCTTAGACTACAACCAAATATACTGATTGTGTACTGAGATAGTCCCATCAAGGCAAACCGATCATGCCTTTCATCCTAAGTGCACCTCGCCAAGAATCCAAGCTTATCAAGATCATGAGCTTCCTCATTCACGTGTTCATGTGCGATCCAGTTGACATGTTCATCCATGGTGAGAAGAGTCAAGCTCCTCCAACTTCTCTTGTTACTGATAGGAAATGTAGTTAGCTCCATTTCCACTCTTTCGCCTTTGCATTCCTTGAGAAATGCCCCATCCGTGGCGGGTGAAGCACTTTACTTTTCTCCTATCAAAGCGTAGTGGTTCCTTTCCCTTGAAAGCAAACTTCCTCCCGACTTCTCTTCAAACCTTTGATGTCCACCGACAAGAATGCCACCGCATTTTCGCCATCTCCTCCATTTCAAGTGGGTCCAACTGATCAAAGTCTTCATATGCAAGATACTACTGAGTATCATAGTCAAGAACAAATGAATGAAGAACATCCTCCATCACACTACCGGGTCTTAGTTTGAGAAGATGGTGGAGTGGGTCGAAGTGTTATGTGGTGGAGTGGGAGAGCAAGATGATGGAAAGTAGTTGGAACTAGGAGATGCTAGAAAATAGTTGGAACTAGGAGCGGTACCATCATGTTGGAGTGAGATGTCCCAACAAAAGTCGCATGGCCGTAAGAAGATGTACGGTAGGAGTTCGACATCGTGTTCAAGTGTTCGAGTCTCATGCATGCCACTCATCAAAGGTGAGCATATCCAACCCCTTTAGCCTTGAGGGCTATAATGACATGTAACCATGATGGAGGCAAAGATCAAGGAACTTTGAGTTGCAATATCATTATCAGTTTTGCATTCACCGGTTTAATGACTCAAAATCCTATGGAACCCGTCGTATCCCTTGTGGATACCTTCTTCTTCTGGAGATATTAAAGTCCCGAAATTGTTGTCTCAAGATGGACTTCCTCATTCTCTTTGATTCTTCATTTCCACCGAACCTTGCTTTGAGAGCCATCCATATATCCTTTGCATCATCCATATGGTGAAAATCACATGATGATCTTCGTGAATGGCTTCAGCGTAATAGTTTTACTTTATGCTCTCTCTCGATAGCCAAGACCTCTTCGCCAGCTTTGGGAGGAGCCATGATAAACTTCCCATCCCCGCCGTGAATCATTTTCTTTAGACTGCTTTCCTTCTTCACTACCTCCCATGATTCCAATCAATATTGAAACCAGTTTCCATCTTCATCGTCCAAAGATCATACTCTTCCCTTTTCAAATAAGGAAATTTACCATTGTCGTTGATGCACTAAGTCGTTGCATGGAAGTGGTGTTGGTGTTGTTTGGGTTGGTGACTTGGCTTCATTATCGCATCCAAGCATGGTGAATGAGTGTTTGATTGTATGGGGGTGAGAATGGTTCTTAGTATCGTAGAGACTTTCCCGAGGCTCTGATACCACTTTTTGAAAACACAAAGACCTTGATAGATCTTAAGCACTCGGAGATCGTTAGCGTTGCCTATGTAATCATTATCAAACTAATAGAAGATCTCTACAACTTGTATTATATAGCGGAAAGTAAATACAAGTTATAATAACTAAGAACTCTTTGATCCTCTATGGATCTTTTGATTATAGAAACTCTATGTTTCGAATAGTTTACCAGACTTGAAAGACTTAAGAAAAGCTTATCTATTACAAACTATTATGGTTCCTTTTATAGGCAAGAAACCCTAATGAATCACAAGCGCTATAATATGACGCCCTAATACAAACGCATGCATCTAGACAAGCATGCAACTAATCATATTGTTTTACTAATCATATTGTTTATTCCGAGTAAGCTCTATACCATACGGCGCCAACCTATCTTTCATACTGGCACCGACTTTTACTACATAATCGAGCTTATCTTTCCCACGTGATTCGCACTTTCAAGAGCAACACGATATCTGCTTTAACACTCTGTCAAGTATAACTTCATCGTAATCCATTCTTCTTCGGCAGATACTCTTCTAGCAGAAACTCTTCACAGATCCAAATAGCTTTACCGTAATTCCCATCAGATACCCATGGTTCAAACCATGACCCATGACCCATAACCCAAAACCCATGGGCAAAGAGGAGTCTCACGGATCCCTGAGTTATACTAGATGGATCCTCAAGCAAGAGATCCGTGGGATCCGTGCAACAAATGGAAAGAATTTGCCTATAAATGAGAGCCATTTCTTCATTTTTACTCACCCCTCTTCTTACTAACTCTCTCATATATTCTTACACTCTTCTAACAAAAGATCACTTGATCTAGAGAGTTGTTCTTCTTTCTTCTATTGTGATTCTCATATAGGTCCTTCTCTAAGGCGAGATTACGAGCATTCTACAAGTTATCCAAGCAAGGGGTCCTTGATTGATTTGTTCCTCCACAAAATTTCTGTAGCAAAGATCTTGTATTTCATATTTCACATATTTGTTGTGTTATAGTAGTGTTGGTTTGGTCCTCCGTGTTACGGACTCATTATTTAGCTTTGTACCGGAAAAAGGTGTAAGCAACGTTGTGAAGGCTTCTCCGCCAAGTTGAAGGAGTTTGTTGACATAGTGCTTGAACTCTCCAGTAGGTGACTCGGGGAGGGAAGTAGGGCAAGGAAGGTGTCCTTTTAGCCGAACCACTATAAATCGGTTATGTCATTTCTATCCTTTACTTTACTTACTTTACTTGCATTACTTATAGATCTATATTATCTCATTCATACGATTTTACATAACATCGAATCTAAAAGTTTTTGAAACTAAATTAAAATCGGCAAAACTATTCAAACCCCCCCGCCTTCTAGTTTTCCACAGGATTGGCACTCGAAGAAAGCTCAACTTCATTAATATCTTCAATTTCAATTTCCTCCGGAGGGAGTGAAGTCGACGGGTCTTCATTAAGTAATTGTTCAAGGCGAAAACGGTTTCCTCCAGGTCAGATTCATCATTATCATTTCTGACGGAATATAATAAGCTTCGATCTCTTCCAAATTGAGGTCACTTCCCTCAAACGGAGTGAGGAAAGGGGAAGAGTCGGAAATCGTAGAGTTAGAAGATGGAGTGGGATTGCCACTCAAAGAAAGTTCAATTTTTGTAGGAACAAGATCAATACGATAAACCAAATGCGGAGGTAAGACAAGTGGTGTGCTCTGAGAGCTAGCAATTTCCACCACTTCCGTTTTGGTCTTCGGTTCTTGTTTCTTTTTTCGCTCAGCACGTATAGTTGACAAACTCTTAACCGTAAATCGTTAAAGACTTGGATCAATTCTAGACGGTTTAGGCTCAACTTTTTGGACAACTGTAGGTTGGACGTTTTTGGTACTTCCATCATTAGTGGGAAGTATCGGGTCCTTTGTCACCTCAGTGTCGCTAATTTTGGACACATCACATCGGGTAAATAGAGATTTAGAAGTTTGGGAAGTATTGGATCTTTTATTATATAAGATTGAAGCTTTGGCTAGGAATGTTTAAATTTATGTTTGTACGCATGAATAGTTAAGTGCTTATGGGTTCAACATTTTAATAAGAAATATGCGAGATTTTACATGATTGATATGTACGGTTTTATTTATTTAAACTCCATATACATACTAGTTATAAATATAAAGTGCGAGTTATTGAGATATCCAAATGATACACAAGACCTGAACTTTAATTGAACAATTTCTACAATACCATTATTAAATTAAATCCTTCGATTATGTATGAAAATGTAACATATATGAATATAACTATAGTAGTTTCTCCAGCAAAGCGCCAAAAATTGAAATCTAATGGGGCAAATTATAATTCCCATTTTTAAGTGAGATTGCATTCCATATACGAGAAGCAGATTTTATTCATTTGTAGAGTTTTAGAGCTCTGGTGTGATATTCAAACAAGTGACGTAAACAAGTCCGACAATGAAATAATTATTGACGCACGCATATAGTTTACTGGCACACTCTTAAACATACACACATGTCATATCACCTAATGATTGGTATTTATACATAACCAATCATTGATGAGTTGTGGCTTATTACATGAAAGGTCTCTAAACTTATAAACTACGATAATATAACCATTATACTTTCTAGACTATTATTACATTCATATAAAATTCCTAACAATCTCCCCTAATGTAATAGTAGTCACGGTTGTTGAAGTCTATGCATCAGCATCTTGAAGAAGTATTTGGTGATCCTATTGTAAGTACGAAGTCCAAATCTTCTTTAATAAGACTTTATTCCTTCACATAATGAGATGTTGTTAGGATTTAGTAAATCCAGGTATTAAAGTGTCGGTCACCTCAAGTATATGTAATCGTTAGAAAGCTCGTAGTCGTAGTGATTTTAAGATTAAATAGTATTTAGTTAAGTAACACCGTGGAGGACGGACGGGTCTTTACCCACCGTATGCCCGATCCACGGCCCGTCGGTGGCGTTTTATGTAATGATTATAAATACTCTCTACCTCCCAAGGTAGAGAGTTGGAGCTCATAATAAGATTTTTCTTTCTCTCACTAAAGTTCCTAAGTCTCTAACTTTCTCTCTCTAAAACCTCTTATACCCCTATTTATGATTATGGTTTAGTGTGTTTGTGAAATCCAATATGTTACGAATGGTATCAAGAGCCATGGTTAGATCATCTCTTACATATCCTTGGATTTCTAGTGGTTTTTAGATGGTTTTTGAGTTTGAAAATGTTTAGTGGTTTTTGCATCATTTGGTTCATCTCTAGTGTTAAAGTTTGAATTTTGGGTGTACTTTTGTGTTTAGAATCATTGTATGTGCTTGGGTTTTGATTTGGTAAGCTTGAATCATCGTGGTTGGGTTGTTTTTGGATTGAAAAGTGGTGTTTGTGAGTTTTTCCTGCTAGCGACTTGAGCCACGGTTAATTAATCTTGGTAGCGACTTGCTTTGTAAGTTGGTAGCGAGTTGCAGTTGAAGTTGTTAGTGATTTGAGCTTAGCGACTTGTCTATTGAGACAAGCCGACAAACAGTACACTTAGTGGATTCTCCACTACGGGTAGCGACTTGGTCCTAGCGACTTGTCTATTGAGACAAGCCGACAAATAGTACAAGTTAGTGGATTCTCCACTACGGCTAGCGACTTTATGAGGTTAGCGACTTGCTTCAGAAATTGTTAGCGAGTTGTAGTGTAAATTCTTAGCGACTTGGACCTTAGCGAGTTGCTCTTTAGCGACTTGACTGTGTAGCGACTTGGTGCTTTAGCGACTTGTGTCCAAATGACTGGGTCTTAGCAACTTGGTCTTAGCGACTTGGTTCACGTGAAATTGAGATCTTAGCGAGTTGCTACTTAGCGACTTGGACTTAGGTGGTTCAAGAATTCTTAGCGACTTGTTGACTTTTCCCGACAAAACTTCAAACGGCCATAACTTTTGAACTGTAACTCCGTTTTCAGGGTTCTACCCATCAAAACGACCGTGAGAACGAGGAGAATGGCACGCCGAATGAACTAGTCAATCTTCAAGGCCTAAATCCGCTCAGAACAGAAGTTATTGAGGCTTTTATGTTTTTAGACCTAAATTTCTCAGTAAAAACAGGCATAAACCAATCCAAATCTCAACCAAACAACATCTCTTCTAATCTTACAAACAATCATATGTCCTAACACACAATTGTCTATCATTGTGTTGATCCATCAGTCATCTTAACACATTCCATTGGTCATTGCTTAATGGTTTGGTCTTGATTTTAGTAAAATCCGCGAAAGATTCTATTTCTGCTTAAATCATAGACTTGTAAAATCCCGTGCATTCTACCACATCATGTCTTACTCTATCGACCAGTGATTTCGAAGTGCTTAAATTGTATGATGTTGTGGACAATAATGATAATGATTGCTACGTAACGATTAAAGATGTTTGAATTAAACAATGAGGATGTGAGATCTTCATGTTCGAGTACAATGAGAATGAATTGCACCTGTAATGCTACGTAATGCCATGCAAATGGAATGCAACATTGAGCCCTATCGCCTACTTCATCCGCACCTCATACAATCATATCCACAACCGGGATCGAACATGTAGTGCTCTTCCGCCAGACTTACCTATATTGACGAGAAGCTTGTTGTTGAACTTAGAACATTTAAAGTCGCAACTTACCAATGAAGAGGTTCAAAAGGATGGTTCCAGTGACTCTTCAAGTAATCTACAAACAATTTCACCATTCATCGCTGGGAATATTCATAGACACGATCAACACTTGACCGAATTTCCTTCAAAAACATACCGGAATGGAAATTCAGAATTGATGAGACATTTATCCAACTTATGGATAATATGGAAAAGTACATTGAGGAAACCGCATAAAAGGATGAAAACGTGAATGAGGGTCGTGCGGTTGAGAGATAGTTGTGATAAGTTGGCTAATGTATCCATTGAAGAATCGGTGTTCTCCGATCGCAGAATATCGAGACAACAAAGAATGATGTAACCAATTGCTCAAGAACTCCTGTCACGCAAGAAGTGGATGTTGTGATCGTAAAGGTGAATGAATGTCGGGCACAATCAAAAGATTGTAGTGTTGAGTCGGTAAAGCATCACATGATGGATCGCTTGAGCCGAACTCATAGATTCGTAAATGATAAGCTTGACATAGCCGAGTTCGATGATTCTTGTTACACATGATGAGGTACCCTTAATCGAACAACATAATGCATCCGAAAATACTCTTGTGTAATTGATCACATCACATAACATGTTCTTGATACATGTTCAGAATCGGTCGAGTCCGAGATAAAGTGTTTCAAAACTAATGATATTGTTGATAAGATAACTTTTGATGAACTTTCACATAAATTCTCGTAACTTGAAAACATTGCATTTCTCTTGAAATTGCAATCCAAAGTAAAGAAGAAAGTTTTCAAACTGTGAAACCTTGCAACAATCCGAATTCCACGAATTTCGTGAATTTTTGAAATAAATGATTTAAAAGCTCACCTGGGACAAAAACTCAACAATCTGCAATTTCAAGAATCACATTTCGATATGCATGTGAAAAGTAATTTAGTTACAAGTAATTCGATGATAATGCTATTGATGATATTCAAATGAGAATGATGAATTAGCAATTTGTGTGGCCAAATTACTAAAGGAAAATGAGTCTTTGAGAAAGCATCACATAGAATTAAGTGACTCACAAAGAAGCTAGAACTAAGTTAATGGAACAAACAAGTTCTTTGATAGCAAAATTGATGAACTCAAAGATCAACTTTAGAAAAAGAGTTTCGCTATTGTTGCCTTAAAAATGAGCTTGCCTGTAGGAAATGTTGAAAAAATGAGCTTAGAAAGTCTAAAAACGAAATAATGTTGTTTGTTTTGTATAAGTGTCTAGAATGATTTTAAGTGCTCGTTTTGCAATTTGTTTATTAAACCAACGCAATGTGAACACTAAGTCTATAAAACCATCAACCAAATATATTATATAAAGTTTGGGAAGCAAGTCCCCTTTCTCATTCCATGTCTAGAGACAAGCAACGCGTCGTCCATTGCTAGTAAGACTTTTTTAAAAACAAACACACCCTAAGTCTACAAAACCATCAACCTTGGGAAGCAGTTTCTCATTTTCCATTGTTATCCGAAAGAACGAAATCTTTAAAGACAAGGCTTGCCTCCCAAGTTGATGCGATACAAGTTTTGTCAAACCGGTCACTTCACCGATTTGCTTATGAATTATGCTTCTAGTTCCTCTAAACCTCAACAAGCATCTACTTACTCCCAAAGACCTCTAGGAATAGTTCGAAAATAGTGTCAAAACCAAGCATTAAAACCCGAATTCATATGATATGAATGACTTGTGGAAGAACTAGTATCTAGAAAAGCTAGAAAAAGGCATGATTCGACAAGACGGAATTTTAGGTGCAAGACCTAGGGTGATGCATTCCATGAGATTTCAAGGCACTACTAGTAGTTATATGAAGAAGAATGCTAAGCATGTAAAAAATGAACCTAGAAATTCTGAGTCTTTTCCGAATAAGAAACATTTTCCTAATTTACATGCCAAGGTACAATCCACTAAGACTACCTACATGGCTAAGGTACAACATGTTATGATGCAAAACAAACCTAAAACTTGGTCTAGATGGATCCCAACTGCTAAATCTTTGGAGTCTAGGAATAACGATAAGTCTTCCACTTTGCATAAGAATATCAACAATCCTATACCTTGCCATAAGTGGATTTCGTCTGGTAAAATGTTGAATGATGTTGGACTTAGGTGGATGCCTACCAGAAAGCTGTTTACCGATGACAAAATCAAGGTTGACTGTGAAACCCCAAAGGGTTTGGATACTATTGTCACTAACCAAAATATTTGCAATCAATTTTGTGATATTAGTGCAGGTAGTCCTTACTCAGTTGCAGATTCTTCGATCCTTCACTACATGGACTGGCTTAAAGTATGGATTAAAAATGGATTGATATCTCATAACTCACCAGTTCAAGTAACTCAATCTTGATATTCATACGGCTATGACGTCTGTTCACATCAGTTCAGGCCTCGTTCTTCAAAACTATAGCGTCTGCAGATAACACTTCAGGCCCCGTTCCTCAAATAAAAGAAAGGTGTACGCTTTAGTTTGCTTTATCTTCAAAAGAAGAGAAATCTTCATGTGTATGACCATTCTCATCGACATTCTTCATCAACAAGCTTCATGTTTTTCCATGCTCTTTCAACTCTCAAGTGGATCTATGTTCATTGGTGTATATTCTTATTCACTTGCTAAATCAAAAATGGCAACTTCGGATGCAATTTTTTAGGGGGGGAAGAGTGAATATACTACATGTTGATGGATACTTGAATTATGGTCATACGACTCTCCAACGCCTAATGTCTTCACTCGCTAAGGATAACTGGGATTTACTATTTGGGATTCATTGTTTTTCAAGATATGTTTGATGAGTACTTCCAACCTCCAACGAATGTTGATCATCCAGTTTCTGAAGCTCATGCTCCGGTTCCTACTGACTCAACTGGTTCATCATCTAAGAAGTACTTCTCGGAATTATCAAGAAACCTTATCTCTAGTTATTTCACAAGGAGTTGATAATGACTATCATAAGATTGTAGTTGCACTATTGAATAATGATCCGCTCTTTGGTATTTCTTTGCCAAATCTTCACGGATTATTCTTCCTCTCATTGTGCATGCTATAAATCAACCACATGAACATTAAGGAAAATGACTACCTCATCCGCTCGAAGACATTATTGGTGAATCTTCCAGATCATTCTCTACATGTATACCTTAGGAATAATGCATTGATGTTGAGGAATCATTTGTTCCGGTTCAATCAGTGGATTAATGTACATCCGATTGTATGTTTATTCACATATTGGACATTTGACACAAGTTGATTACTTCGAAGTTACTCTTTTATCACTTATTTGAGCTTGAAGTTTACGTTCACAAAGGCGTGTTCTTATTTGTTAACTTGCTCGGGCTTAAGAATTTGAGTTGAAGACTTGGGTTATCTAGTTACCAGCAGTTGAGGTGGATGGTTGATAACCTGGTTAACTATCACTTTAAAGGAGTTACGTCAGTTTTACTCAGTGACACACGCAAATGTCGTTGTGGATAATCGCAAGAGGTGTTAATGTCTCATACTTTGGTTGAGTATTGAGTACTTGGAGATTTGCTTAGAGCATAAATTCTCGACACCGTTCTACCAACATTAGTGCAAGATTAAGATACAAATGCGGGGAATTCTACTTCAGTCTCAAGTTTGGTATATCGGGTTTTCTTCGTCAATGATCATTTCAATTTGTCCACATATGGGTTGGTAAAGATAGTCATGGAGAGTTTCCATAGTAGTTGATTCTCACAAGATTCATTTGAGCTAATTTTTGTTCTTCTCTATTTCAAGAATACTTGGTATGTACAATGTGTTGCTGATTCTGAGGTATCAAAACCAGCAAGGGGGAAGGAGACATACATCTAAACACACAATGAGTACACAAATGTCATAACCGTAGAGAAACTCAGTGTTTAACTCGTAGCCTTTGGTGTGTTATTCCAACTGTTTGGGAGAAGGATGTGTTATTCCAACTATTTGGGGGAAGGATATATTATTCCAACTATTTGGGGGAAGGACGTATTATTCCAACTATTTGGGGGAAATGGTCTCTGGAGACTTTTGGTATGTGTTACTTCAGCGTTCAGTTGGAAGAAATGTGAGAAGAATATGTGGAGCGTGAGATGATATTGCTTATCGACATCTTCTATATGGGTTATGATAAAGTGCTTCGGTTATTGCTTCATGTACACTATGTAATGATGATTTCGATGAGATCGCAACCATCGGGAGAGATTTGTGTACATCGTGACTCACAACATGATCACTTGATCGAGCTTATTCGATTATTCCGAGTTGATATCCGTAGAGATAATCGAATTCAACATGTTACTTGGATGTCATAGTCTCCACTCGGTTGGGAACATGTGTACACTATGGGTGATTGGTTATATGTAAGATAACTAGAATGCATTTGGTGAATTGAAGATGTTGATATATTGTTCTCCCATGCACGATCGCACAAACCGAGAATGATGTTTACATCGGGATGCACAACAGGTTCATGTGATCGGGCTTAATCAAGGGGGAAGGAGACACACATCTAAACGCGAGTAAACTTGATGAACTTAACACTTCTAAGTAATTGAAGATATCCCGGGAAGACAAATGTCATGACCGCAGAGAAACTCAAGGTTTTACTCATCAAGGCGTTTAGTGTTATCATTCCAACTACGTGGGGGAAGTGATGGAAGAGAAAGTTTCTGAAGATAAAAGAGGTACACAAGTATGACATATTCAGGGGAGATAAATGTGTAACATGAGGGAGGTGTTATCAGTTATTCTCTCATTGGGAATGTGTGTACTTCGGATTCTTGAGCTTCATACACATTCATCAGGGACGAAACATGTGAACATAGGGGAGGTGTTCTTCATTACCCTCATGATGTGTATTCGGGAAAGTTCTTGGATATTGGTGTACTTCAGATTCTTGAGCTTCATACACATTCAGATGGGATGAAAGATGTGAACATAGGGGAGGTGTTCTTCATTACCTTCATGATGTGTATTTGGGAGAGTTCTTGAGCTTTATATAAAGAGACTGATTGCATCAACTCAACTACTTGGGGGAATTGTTCTCTTGACACCTTTTGGAATGGATTGCTTCAGACTTCAGTGGAAAAGGAATTTGAGAAGATTATTTAAGTGTGAGATGAAACGTTGTTGTTCTTCTATTGGATGATATAACCCCGAACGGAGAACCTCGATTATCATTCTTAAATGGAGCAGCGGGATTTATGATAATGGTGTGCTTCTTCGTGCACCTGGCTAAGGCAAGCTTGAAATAGAGCTTGAATCGCTTTCGCCTAAAGGATTTTCGGTTTGGGGAAGCTACCAAAGTCTCACTTTCAGATGGTTCAATTTCTTTCTTCAATGCAAGAGCCTCGGAAGCTTTGGTGGTGAAAGTTTTAGGGATGATGACTTCTATCTTCTACAACGGGGCGCTCGATATCCTTATCTCGGTACTCGTATCATCATCTTCTTAAACTATATCATCTACTCTATCATTGTAAATATTTTTCAAAAACCAAAATAGAAAAATATAAAATCAACAAAAACCCATAAAAATCAGAAAATTTAAAAAATACCAAAAATATGTTTTCTCAAGACATGTCTTCTGGTATCGATAACATCTCCGGTCTTAGAAATGTCATTCAATAATGGCATGGGACCATAGATGAAGTTCGAGCAGGAGGTGTAAATATTCTTTTTCAAAACATGTCTCAAAATATGGTTTGCTATTATTTCAGATAGCAACCCGCTCTTCAAGGAAGGAAAGTGCTACGCTAATCCTATTTTCAAATATTTCGTGCACTTATCCTAAAAACTAATTAAGGAAAGTATGTCGAAGGACTGCTGTAATTACACAAATGTTTTTCCTTCTATATATTCTTCAGAAAAATATTTGTTGTTTTCTAAAATGGTGGAAAATGAGTTGCTTGTAAATCAATCAGTTTCCGAGCTTTCGGAAAAATTGAAAACTCAATCAATGACTTCAGCGCTTTTAAACTTTTCAGAAAAATAAGTCATTGATTGGGGGGGGAGAATGTTTTCAAATCTATATCATCTAACGAGATTATCTAATTATCCTATATGCTTTATTGTAAAATGATGTTAACCTACGTTGAAGGACTAGGTGCCTAGGATATGATTGTTAGGTTTAGATGATTAGAGTTTGATAAACACATTATTCCCATGCTTTACATGATCTGATTGATATGTTGAATTGACTTTTATTAGTCGATTGCTGTTTGGGTGATGTCGACCACCATATATCTGTATGTGTGTTCACTAACGATGCGGTATATTGGTATATAAGAATGTTCCCGATCCGGATCCCACAATTGAAGATGATTGGATGCCGAAAGGAAAGGGTAACTATATCTTGGGTTGACAAATAAAGAAACGGAGCTTAATTGGACTTCTATGGAGAGTTGGCATGGAAAATGCAACGAAGAGGTCTCACTACATCACAGATGGTTTTCTTCATCAAGAAATGAAGAAACGGAGCTTAATTGGACCTCGGTTGGCATTAAATGCAACGAAGAAGTCTCACTGCATCTGCAGACGGTTTTTCTTCCAAGCCCTAAAGCAACAACAGAAGCTTCTCAACCACCTAACGTATCTTTGTGCAGGATACCATTTTTAAACAATTTTGAAAAATATTGTTTTGAAAATGGAAAAATATTGTTTTGAAAATAAGTTGGTCTAAATTTTGAAAATCAACCGGACTTTATTTTTCAAATCTTAAGTGATTTCAAATTTAATATTTTCAAACGATATTTCATCTATCAAGTCCGTTTGTAAAAAATAAGTGGTGATATAAAGATTTAATGTTATGTCATGGTATGATTTTTCTTTTTGAATCAAGGTCTTTCAAAATGAAATTTTTTCTGTTCTTGTTTGATTGTGAAATTGTTTTATTTTACTTAAAGATCTCTTAAAACTATCATACCTGACACTAACAATCTTTAATGTCTAAATCTGTTCCTATCTGTCATTTTTCAAAATTAAATCATGCCACGTCTTTCCCCAAATTTTTCTAAATGATTTAAATCTTTTGGGATCACAAATCTCAAATGGTTTGAAATTTTTTATCAGGGGAGAGATCGTGATTTAAATCTCAAAACGGTTTTAAAGGGTGATTGTTTCAAAAGCACTTCTTCCTTCATGTGCCAAACGATTTTGAAATAAATAATGCACATGATTAAGGAGGAGCATTTATCCAAACAACAAGATAAAGTATAGCTTTGTTCTTTCGTTGAAAAGCGGGTTACTGCCTGAAATGACAATAAACCATATATTTCACTTTCTCCCAATTTTTTTTTTAAACGAATATGTATATTCGACCAACATCTAAAGACCCGTGTCACTCTTTGATTGACAGCACAAAGACCGTAGATATTAATCGAATCAAGAAAGATATGACAAAAAGACAATGTTTTTGAGATTTTTCAAGTTTTTCAAATTTTTATGGATTTTTGAAAGTTTTATATTTTTCTATTTGCTTTTTGTTGGTTTTGTAATTTTGCATTTTGTTTTTCAAAAAGATATGTACAAAGAAGATAATTTAGCTTAAGAGGATGATGATTGAGTACCGAGATACGGATGTCATTCAAAGACGTTGTGAAGAAAATAATCAACATCTCCTAAACTCTCACCACCAAAGCATTCGAGGCTTTTAAGAAAATCATCCGAACATGAGCCTTCAAAATGAGAATCTTTGGTAGCTTCCCCAAAACCGACAATCTTGAATTAAGACCATTTCCCCAAGAAGAGTGGGAAGAAAAACAGGTCTCATTGAATGAAGCTCAACAACCCAAAGAAACATGAAAACACCAAGTAACAAGTTGAACCGGTGATCCTTTCTGCGGTTATCAAACTTGGGATACATGATTAAGCCCGATCACATGAACTCATGTGCATCCCCGATGTAAACATCATTCTCATGGATTTGTGCGATGTGCGTATGGGAGAACAATTTATCAACATCTTCAATTCACCAAATGCATTCTAGTTATCTTACATATAACCAATCAGCCCATAGTGTACACATGTTCCCAACCAGAGTGGAGACTATGACATCCAAGTAACATGTTGAATTACTGATTATCTCTACGGATATCAACTCCGGAATAACTGAATAAGCTCGATCAAGTGATCATGTTGTGAGTCCCTGATGTACACAAAAGCCATACTTTATCTTGTTTTTTTTTAAATCTCATGCTCTGATTCTATAAACAATCGCTTTCAATCTAATGAAAACTAATTGCTTTGAAAAATAACTCGTACTCTATTTTTGTAAATCATCTGAACTTAACTTTTGTTAAAATATCTATCTCTCAATCAACAACTTATGTCATTGATTGAGGGGAGAATGATTTCAATTAAATCAAAGGTTATTTGTCATACAATTGTTTTCAAAAGAAAATCATGCATGTTTAATCAATGGAGTTTAAAGTCTCAAATCCGATCCTTATCGGTTAAAAGGCTTTCAAAATAAAGTCACAATTCTCCTTAAAAGCTTTCCAAATCAAATTTAAATCTTGAGATCACAAATCTCAAATGATTTGATAATTGTGATCGGGGAGAATTTGTGATTTAAATTGGATTTAAACCGATAATTCGATAAATGGTTTCACATATGTCTAGCTAGCTTTCCTCCCACATGTGCCAAACGATTTCAATTTTCCATGCACATGTTATGGGGGCATCTTTTGAACCACAAAGATTTGAAACGTGATTGATTTGTCTCTAAGTGCGGGTTCCTCTAAGTATGTGCAAAACTCTTTCAAACCTCGAGGCATATATTGAGGGGAGCAAACTTATGAAAACCTCATCCTTCCCTAATATGCTTTATCTACTTGTTTTGATCGTGGAAGTGATGTTGATATCTTTAGAAAATGGTAATCAAAGAAGTCAATTCTTCCTCTTGCCTCCGTGTGCTAATACAATTTCAAATATATGTAGCACATGTTGAGGGGAGCTCTTGTTCTAAAAATATCAAAAACAATTCAGTACAAATTGCTTTGATAATATATCACAAGTATCCGGATTGAGTTTAAAATGGTTTTCAATTGGTTCCAATGGCGATGAACAATACCAAATAGACCGACCAACTTTACTTTATGTATGGTGATATAAGGACGATAAGGTTAGGTTTTTGTTCCCATGATCCGCTGTAACCGGATGGATCTACCGAGGACAATCCACTAGTTAGTGTAGAAGTCCTTAGGTATATTGAAAAAGGAGAAAGTGAGATATGGGAAGAGTGCGGATCGAGACCGAGCTAGTCTTGGAATAAACCCAACAAGGTTCTAGTTATGAAGTCTCGGTAAGCATCAAGGGGTGAAGAATGAAAAGAATTGAATGAGAAAAGGGTGAAAACAAATAGCCCTCCAATTATTCAACCTTAGGGCGGATACCGGTTCAATTCATATGCTCTTGGTGGTTACCAAGGTAACATCGGTATTGAAGACAAGACGTCATGGACCCGACGCACCGCACTTCAACTTCCCAAACCACTCAAGTTCCTCTTAAAAGGACTTGTTTCATTCTCGAGGGAACCGACATTATCTATCGACTCTCTTAGAGATTGTTGATATTGAAGAAGGAGACCCCCTCCCTAGTCTCCAAAATAGGATCCAAATATGCACAAATTGAGTCTAGAGCCACGATATCATCAATTAATCTCATTAGGACACGTTCAATGAAGACTCTCTATTTCACACAATGTGGAAAGAGAGATTATATATATTGAGTCCTACGCATTATCCTTGTGGTTGTGCCAGAACATCCGAGTGATATGTAAACATATTCACAATGAAGATGGAAAGCCTTCTGGACCAACATCAAACAAGCTCCTGGTAGGTGGCATGTGAGATCTTTTCAATAGATCGACCATGTGACAATTGAACAGAAACAATGGGGCGATTCAATCTCTTGAATCAATCTCGTTCGTGATATGGATTGACGGATACCTTTGAAAACCGGTCGTTGTGCTTAAAACTCTTTTCTTTAGCACATCGATCGTGTACTTATATTTCAATATAAAAGGTGTTTATGATTGATAATTGATTTTCATTAAAACCTTCGTTGTATTGCAAAACAATTTCTATTGAGCGATGCACGATTGTTTTTCAAATCTCTTTTATCAATCGGTGAATCTCAATTATTTGGTTCACTCACTCCGTGTTGTCTTCTTTGAGACGTTCGGTTTGAGAACAACTAGAGCAATTGTGAAACCCTGTCAAGGAAATTCTTGAATTTTACCCGATCACAGCAAGATTTGTCTCGATCAACGGGAACCGTGGGTCAGGTACCTCAATTCAACAAAAGTGATCAAAGACACTCTTGTGTGATTTATTGCTAATCGTTTTATGCGAAACACCCTACGTTTGCGGTGATCGTAATGGAGCGGTCAATCCATAGCCGCATGCTCACACAACACATTCATTTCCAAAGAAATCATGATTTGTGCATCAATGACTCGATATTATCACTCCCTCGCTCGCTACGCTGCGCCAATATCATGATTCAACGAAAGCTTCCGCTACTCGATAAGAATATATCATGATCCGTAATGTGAGCATGTCGGTCCAAATGTCACAACTTCACTTCATACCAACACTACAATGGATAAGTCGAGATTTCTTGTGGTCGATGATCTCAAAGTCGGCTCAAAACACGGTATCACGTGGATCGATTAAATACCTCCACTCATTATCCAAACATGCAAATATGAAGAATCAAATTCTACGAGCTACGGAACAAAGAACATGAACAAGAATCCAAGAACAATCTCAATGTAATATCATTTGTATTCTATGTAATTTCAATGTGTGTTTGAGGTGACCTCCTTAGGGGAGATTGTTAGGATTTAGTAAATCCAGTATTAAAGTGTCGGTCACCTCAAGTATATGTAATCGTTAGAAAGCTCGTAGTCGTAGTGATTTTAAGATTAAGTAGTATTTAGTTAAGTAACACCGTGGAGGACGGACGGGTCTTCACCCACTGTATGCCTGATCCACAGCCCGTCAGTGGCGTTTTATGTAATGACTATAAGTACTCTCTACCTCCCAAGGTAGAGAGTTGGAGCTCATAATAAGATTTTTCTTTCTCTCACTAAAGTTCCCAAGTCTCTAAATTTCTCTCTCTAAAACCTCTTATACGCCTATTTATGATTATGGTTTAGTGTGTTTGTGAAATCCAATATGTTACAGATGTGGATCGTGATATGGTTCATTGCTTCTTCGTACTTTATTAATCTTCATCTGCCTCCTATGAAAAGTATGTTTCGTTTTTAATTTATTGGCTCATTCTTGACATTTCTTCTATTTACTCTTCATTTCTTCATTCCACCCAAACAATATCCCTTCAGGAGTTTCATCAGAGAACTTTTCAACATCATCCATTCTCATAACCCTTTTAACTCCAACCTTATCGAGATATACCATGCCATAATTAATGAATGTATGAATGGGTGTATCTTTGTGTCTATTAAAGTACATCTTTGACTTCAATAGGTTGAGGAGAGTCTAATTGCTTTCAAGTCCCATTTAAAAGTCAGATATGTGAGTTAAACGATTGTGTAACCCTAATGTATCTGTTAGCATTAAGAAGTGATGTTCATTTATCTACCAGGAACCTTGTAACCTTGTAATATTTTGTAGTATTAGATTAAGTAATGGGCTATTGGACTTAGTATAGACTTGCTAAGCTAATATGTAACATGTATAAGTAAACTAGTAAGAGTAATCAAGAAAGTCTATATCCAAAACTAAGGTCCAAACCCATAAGCCCATTTAGTCAATTTCCATTGTAAGGGTCTGAATCTTCACTTGGAAGGGTATGAGACTTCATTTAAGTGTGTGAAATAAAAGTTTCCTCACCATTTCTCTCTATCCTCTCTCTACACCATCTCTCTCTCTAAACTTCTATATCATTATTTTTGTAAATGATTCAGTATGTTGGAGATCCCTCAACAAGTGGTATCATGAGTCATTTTATGGTTTAGATTGTGATTTGTGTCGAAAAAGTTGCCATTTTTTAGTTCACATTTTACTGATTTTTGTACTTAGATAAAGAGGCTTGCGTTTTGTTTTTTATCTTGTGTTCTAGCATTCATAATCATTTATATCATATATTTTATATCATAAGTGTGTAAAAGGTTTCGTCAAAAAAAAAGTCAAAAACGCAATTTTTCTAATCTTTAAAAATACCAATATTTGTTCTTACACCAAAAAGCTTGTGTCTTTCTCTTATTAGCTCTTGTTCTATCACTCTTACCCATTTATACAAACGTGTAGGTGGTTGTTTTAGTGTTTTAGAACATTAGTGTGCTAAAATATTTTATCTAAAAAACCAAAAAACGCAACACTTGAAACCCTTTTTATAGATATTTCAGTTATGTTTCAAAACGAGCTTATTTTGTGCTTATTTTTTTATCTTTTTTTGTAAAACATCACTAAAGGAGACTTTTATGATTTATATTAAGAGTTTGCAAAAAAAAATTACAAAATACGCACCTTTCTTAAACTTTTTCTTATTTTCTTTTTGCAACTTTGAGTGTTAATCGGAAAATATCAAAAAGACCCAATATTTATGTTTTGATTCTTGAAAGTGGACATTTTAAGGATCTAGACTCATTAGAGATTGGATTTACGGAAACAAAATGAGTTTAGAAAGTCAAAATATGAAGCTTTTCTTGCGTTTTTAAATTGGTTCTTCATTTCGAAAACTGTCGAGATTTTGTGGAGAGAAATCGGTAAAATCCATAATCAAAACCCTAGTCTACCTACATTTGACCAAGTTCAAGTTACCTACTTTGTTTTAACCCTAGTTATCGACATTTGAAAAGCCAAAAATACCGAGTTTTGTCATAGTTTTCTATCGATTTTGTTGAAACCAAAAATACCAATATTTTAAAACCATGGAAACCCGATTTTGTGCCCTAACTTCAAAAATACCGAGATTCCACAAGATCTAGTTACTGAGATTTAATTGCACAATATACTGAGATTCCCTTTATTTTTGCCGAGATTCTCTTTGAGGTTTTTATCGATTTTGTTAGAGTTTTGCAGAGATTTAGTTTTAGGGTTTTACCTATTTTGGACTTAGGGTTTTATAAAGATTAAAAAGGACAAATTCTGACTTAGGGTTTACATTTACCTACATTTTAGACAAAGAAGAACTGGACGACCAAATACAAGCACTGACTTCCAAAAATAGTGCGGAGCCTTTCTTTCTCGGTCGTCTGTCTTAATAAATTAAGCGGATAGACCATATATACTTTTGCGCCATGACAATCTCACTCGAATTACGGGGACCTGGGCTCTAGGATCCACAATGTACACTCTTCCATCTTCAGCTGGTCTATTATGCACTCCCCCAGCAGTCTCCAGATAGGCCCCCCAATAGTCCGGCTACTGCTAATTATTATTGGAGAATTTCGTCCCCTTGGGATTACTAGTATCTTCGGTTATTTAATGTCGTGCAAGTTTATCTCAACTTTGTTAGTGATATATACCGATTGTAACACAAAAACGCAATCACATCTTTACCTTTAAGATCCGTAATCATTCTCACATAATTATCATCAAGTCTTCACAAATCAATCCACAAATCACTGCACATATAATTTATGCTTCTTAGACAAATATCATTCAAGCCGGTTCCGATAACCGTCCACCAATGCTTTCTCGTGGTTCTTACACTCAATGGGCAAGTCGTATGCAATGTTTCATTGAGGACAAACCCAAAGGTGAATTGATTTGGCATTCCATTAATCACGGTCCTTATGTCAGATGACAAGTCACTGTTCCATCAACTTCAGATCCACCTATTGAACCCACCTTTAGAGTTCAAGAGGACTCAGATTTCTTCAATACAGAAAGAGCCAGATCAAATTTGACAGGCATGCTATTCATCTTGATTTGCAAGGACTACCCAATGATGTATACTCGTGCGTGGACATACCCGGATGCGAAGACAATATAGGAGGCGGTTGAGCGTCTGATGCATGGAACAAAAGTAGGAAAGTAAAAAAAATTAGGTATTGTATTTATAGGAGTATGAGAAATTCACATCAGTGCCTGGAGAGACAATATAGTCATATTATCAAAGGTACTAAGTGTGATTAATGAATTAAACAAAAATGCAATCAAAGTACCTCAAAGATTCAAGATACAAGTATAAAGACTAAAGATGCATTATTAATAAATGACCAACTCTTATGGAGAGATTGTTAGCATTAAGAAGTGATGGTTACTTATCTACTAGGAACCTTGTAATAGTTTGTATTAGATTAAGTACGTATGTGTAAATTTATCTTTGAGACTGTGAAAACGCATTATGAGGGCCAGGGCCGGATTTTAAGGTGTGCAGAGTGAGCAACTGCATAGGGCCTCAAAATTTTTGGGGCCTCCGATGTTATAATGCAGGGTTGAATTGATTTGGGGTTTAAAGAAAATCTTAGAACATATTTTAAATATTTTAGATGTTGACTTTATATAACTGAAACGTAGATTAGTTTTAAACAATTTAAGGAAGAAACTAAAAATAGAGACTGTATGTACGACTGATGGGCTGAGGAAGATGATGATTATAGCTTATAGTCACTTTGGACCCTAAGGTTTATAGTGTCTACACTTTAGTCCTTGTGTTTAGGCTATATTTTTAAAGAAGTACAACTAGATTTACATAATTAATATTCTTAACCCAAGTTTGGGGTTGCTGTAAAAATTAGTCCAATTGATTTTCTATATGAACTTTTCTATATACATAGTTTATAAAAAAGGTTTCAATGTGGCCCAAAATATTAATGTGATGAATATAGATGAGTCACACACAATTATTTTTACGCTGTCGGAGAATTGCCTAATTTTTCTATACTTATTTTACATATAATCTAAACTTTCCGGTTGTTCGAGAGGCCTACATAATCAAAATGACACAAGGCCCCTAAAATTCACGGAACGGCTCTGATGAGGGCGAGTCTATGATTCACGTGTACGTGTCATAACCTAAGTATTTCCATGATTGTTCTTGACCATTTCTTTGGTCATCTCCTGATGTATACTAGTGAAATTTGAATCCTAAATATCTTATGCGAAGTGGTTATAAGATACCCACATGTATAAAATAAAAATGATAACGATTTGTCAAAATAGTAAATCTGTATGTAGTGGGTTGAGTGTGAGAGGCACTCAATTAGAATGATAATGAAAAGCAAAATGTCAAGGTCGACCTTGATTGTTTCAGCAACTATTATCAAGATATGGCAAGTGCTTTTTTTTTTGGTGGGGTTAAATTTGTAGTCATGGGGTACTACATATCAACCATAAATCAAGGTATATAAGCAATAACATGATGCAATGAGAATATAAAGCAATATCACTTACTTCATAATCACTTATTACCATCCCTACAATATATACAATATAAAAGGTAGACCACATATTAAGCTTTATTTTGTTTCAATGTGACAATCCCACTTCGAAATTTTCTGCTTGTAGGGCATGTTTAGCAGCTAAGCGATAATTGTTTGTAAATGTAATGAATTATCATTTTTTGCTAAGTTGTGTATGTATCTATTAATCCACCTAAATAATGCGAACAATTTACTAATCCTACTATGAGAAAAGTTCAATGCAGAAGAGTTTTTTTGTAAAAAACAAATTATACGATCTCAACCATTTATTTTTCTTATCAAATAAAAAAAACTCACTTTCATCTATTTTCTTAAAATTAAAATATCTCGCAAACCGTTAATTGTTACGCGAAACTAATTTTACCGTCGCGACGAAAATTAAATTTTCTTTATATAGATATGCACTTCAATATACTTTCGATAAAAAAAAAATTCAAAATTTTTGCCCAGATGAATCACATGTGATTCGGAAAATCACGTGTGATTTATTACTTTAAAAATCACATGTAGCTTGTGAAATTACATGTGATTTTACTGAGCGGAAAATTTGAAAAAAACAAATCGTCGAAAGTATATAGAAGTGCATATCTATAGAAAAGATAATTTAATTCTCGTCGCGATGATGTATTTTTCGTAGCTTGAAGGTTTACCGTTTACAAAATACGTTGTTTTTAAAAAAAATGTGATTTTTTTTTTTTTTTTTTTTTTTTTTATGGAAAAAATGAATTGATGAGATTGCATGATTTGTTCTTTACATAAAAATTGTTCTGCATTGAACTCACCTCATTCTACTATTATATACATAATTTAACATTTGCTTAGAGTTATTTACATAAATCGTCCTTGTGGTTAGGACCAAATTACAACGACAATCCTTACTGTCAGTTAGAATTATTTACATAAATTTTCTTTGTGGTCAACAGGTTGGGTCGCCACGTGTCACCACCTGAGTGGTGCCATGTGGCATCGGGTCGAGTCAGTGAATGGGTCAAGTTGGGTCGGTCAACGGGTCGGGTTGTCACGTGGACCAATAAGGTGGTGCCACGTGGCGATGCAAAATAATACCCAAATTTGCCTCCGCTGGGATTGAACCCGGGTGGCTTATTTGGGAGGCCAAGGTGATACCCATCTGAGATGGGCATACTTTCAGTTAATTTTATGCACTTTGTTTCCTTTAAAGGAAAATGATCACACATTTTGGAGACTTATATGAGCATTCACGTAAGTTTGTATTAATGGGGCATACCTTCATAAGATCGTGATCTGAGCATTCACGTAAGTTTGTATTTTTTGTTAATTTTTAGTGTTTTTCTCGTGATGCATATGATAGAATTTTTTATATGCGATAGCTTATTTTTTATACTTTGGAATGATCCCATGTTAGATAGCTGATATATGTTGAGTGATTATAAAACCTCATAAGCCACATGTAAGCTTAAACAAAGAGAGAATGTTGCCATTGTTAGATTCTTCTATGTCTGATTCAGAACATGTAACGGATTTCAAGCCTGGGGTTTTACTTACAGGTCGGTGGACAAGCTTGTTGTTGATTAAGTTAGAATGTCTACTTAGGGCTTGTAATGTTGTGGTCAGTTTTAAACGAACATTCCTTCTTTTTTTAGGTTCCAAAGAGACAATCTTGTCATTTACTGGTTTTTAAGTCGCTTAGAACCTGTAAAGTTGTAATAGTTACCAAATTGCGCAGCCTCATTTGTAGTACTCGTTCACCACATATATTTGATTTTTTTTATGCGAATGTATACGAAATGGTTGAAGCATGATTAGTGATGATTTACCTTCCAGTTGACAAGCGATCGAATTGGCAGATTGGGCGGTTGGTCTCATATTAGCAAGCATCAGTGTGACTATTTTCACATATTACACTTTTTGGGTCATTATATTGAAAAGTGTTAAATGTTGAAAATATTATTATCCATGTTGCTATGTATCATGTATGTTGTTCCCGGGCCAGATTTTGGATTTGAAAGAGTTAGCATGTGTGATCATTTTCCTTTAAAGGAAACAGAGTGCATAAAATTAATTGAAGGTATGCCCATCTCAGATGGGTATCATC
Organism: Chrysanthemum lavandulifolium; assembly: GCA_022545495.1. NCBI lineage: Eukaryota > Viridiplantae > Streptophyta > Magnoliopsida > Asterales > Asteraceae > Chrysanthemum > Chrysanthemum lavandulifolium. The sequence goes on from CM040238.1 coordinate 199,242,771, forward strand.
TTGGCCTCTCACACAAGCCACCCGGGTTCGATCCCAGCGGAGGCAAATTTGGGTATTATTTTGCATCGCCACGCCAAGACCACCTCATCGGCCCACGCGACAACCCGACCCGTTGACCGACCCGACTTTACCCATTCATTGACCGACCAACGCCACGCAAGACCACTTTCGGTGGTGACCCGTGACGACCCGACCCGTTGCCTAACCACAAGGACGATTTATGTAAATAATTCTAACTGACAATAAGGACTGTCGTTGCAATTTGGTCCTAACCACAAGGACGATTTATGTAAATAACTCTAAGCAAATGTTAAATTATGTATATAATAGTAGGATTAGTAAATTGTTCGCATTGTTTAAGAGAATAGATACATACACAACTTAACAAAAAGTGATAACTTTATTACATTTACAAACAATTATCCCTTATAATATAGAACTATAGATCAAAAGAGAGAGGAGGCAACCTTGAGTTAGTGTTGGGTTGGCCTTGAGCTTAATCACTTTTATATTTGTTTAAATGATAAATGTAAACTAATTATAAACAATGACCGCAACTTTTGTTTATAACATTAACTCCTTTAGAAAAAGGGAGGTGATACTCACACCACATCTTTTAATGCATGTATTATAATTTGTGCATTACGGTATTATACAATATAAACTGTAATATACAAACTGTAGTGCAAGCATCAAAAAATATGATGTAGTTATCAATTCACTTAAACAAAACAATGATTTCAAAATACTGTTCGCACATAAAGACCATACTAAAATCCAAATCGACATCGTTTTTCTTCTTTTAGCACGGGGTCCATCCACCGAAAGATATTTTAGCAATTATTGTTGGGCTATATGTGACAAATACAATTTGTATTTATATATATATTTTGTGAATATTATGTTTTATACCAGTAATAACTAAGTTTAGATATCCTAGATTGTTAATATAGACATATCACAGGTGTATAAACATAAACTTTAACGGAAGTATATTTATATGCTTATTCTTCTTCTATCAACATATGTTGTTTTTCTATCAACACAGCGTTTTTTTTTTTTTTTTTTTAAATCGTGATTGTGATGTGTATATATTAGAATTACTAGCAAGATGCTCGCGTTTTACAACTGATAAGTCAAAAAGGAGTTATAAAATAATAATGTGATGTTTTAGTTATTGTTATAGATTGTTGAAATTTTAGGAGTAGCCAATGTTTGTGAATGGGTGTTTGAGATTGCTTACTGAAAATATATAATTACCTCGCAATAACTTGTAACTGAAACATAAAGATCATTTTATACTAGCTCCAAGACTCACCCGATAAGTAGGCTAGTTTTCATAAAACTAATTTAGTTTAACTTTTAAAGATTAGTTTATCATGTAAATGTTTTTGAACAAATTTATCATGTGTATGTGAGAAATATGTGTATTATTTTATAAGAAATGTTATGTTTATACAATTTTACAAAAATAAACTTCACATATACATGCGAGGCAAGTGCAGTGAACCAATCATATATTTTAATTTTTATCAGTCTCTAAATTTAATTGTTATAAGTGTTTGTGAGATCTCTTTCGTAAATTTGAATGAACACAATATTTCTCATGTATTACTAATTTTAGATTTATATTGCTTTATTCTTCTTAAAAGTTGCAAAATGGTGGGAACATCTCGATCTCATGCATCTTTTAATGTCAGTCGAACCCTTTTTAAAGGATATGGCCTCGGGCAATGAGCTCTTGTCCCAGCAATTTAATTAGTCAAGAGGTAGGTTTGAACCCTAGTCATTCTCCAAAGACCTTCTATGACGTGTCAACTGAGTGTTTATGGAAACCCGAGATAGTATAGTTAATTTTTCTTATTAAGTGAACCAATCATATAGGAAAAAGATTTCTTAAGTGAATCAATCATATATCTTATTCCTCTTCCGTCTCTATAGTTAATTTTTCTCTATTGTTAATGTTACATGTGTTTGTGAGATTTCTTGTACAAAATTTATGTGACTATGAGATTTTTTATATTTTACAACTTTTAGATTTATCTTGTTTTATTAAGTGAACCAATCATACATCTTATTCTTTTTCACTCGCTATATAAAATTGTTACATGTGTTTCTGAGATCTTTTTATAAAATTTGTGTGAATATAAGATTTCTTATATTTTATAACTTATAGTTTTATCTTGCTTTATTAGACATTAAAAATAACACTTGATCCATTCACATAATTTTATCTAAGAGAGTGCACCAAGCGTTCATGCATGCAAGACTCGAAATAAAATTTTCGCTGAATCATGCTTTTTATTTTATTACGTTTCTTTTAACAATAAATTTCTTAATATCAAAATTTTGTTTTAGCCTCAGCCTGTCGCCGGAAATCTGCCGTATGCCCGCGCCACGCCACCAAGGCTAGTCTCGTATTTAATTAAAAGTGTCATTCATCCAAGTGAAAGTTACTATTAAAAAACGATATTAGATCGCCACATAATTAATATCTAAGATCCGTCACCGTGATTACGCGGCATTCGCTGGCTTCTTTTTAAGATTACGTCAGACACCTTGAACCCCACATATTTTGTTTTCTTTTTTTCATTTATTTAAATAGACCAAAACATTTAACTAAAATTAAAATTATATTCATAAAAGATAATTAAAATAAGTAAAGAATAAAATAAAAAATACATTAAAAGTAATGATATATTACAATCTAGTAATTAAGTTTCAATAAATGCTCCATGAATCGAAATATTGTTATACTTATAACGCTTATGCATTGATTTCTTTTAATCCATACTTAGTTACACGTAACAAGTGTTTTTTTCCCTTCCTAATTACATTTGGGGTATTATAAAACACTATAGGCCCTTTATCACAATTACTTAAAATTAAATAATAGCCCAATTAAGAAAATCAAAATAAAAGTACTCTTTAATAATACACATGACAAAATGTTTTATACTTATTAATTTGATAGACAATTTTACTACTACTATGTAAAATATATGTTTTGGCCTTTTGGGCATAGCGGGCATTAAAAAAAAAGAAGACTCAATGACTAATTTCTTACTGGGCTTAAAAAGTGGGAAAGGTTAAAAGTAGGGTTTTATATTATTTTTCTTCCTAATGTCAGCCGCTCAACTTCTTGCATCTCTTTCTCACAGTGGGTCATCTTCTTCCTCGTTTCTTTCTATCACAATGGCAAAAAACAAAAAATTCTCACATATATGAAGAAAAAAAACACGATAACGCCAAAAGAAAAGGTGAAAACGCGAGGCCTGGTATCTTGCTCCCGCCATCCCGTCGCGTTTTCCGGGACCATTTGGGCTGGTCGTGATGGCTCAGGACGCGAAAACACGAGCCCCGGTGTGGCTGTGGCGTGTTCGTGTTGTGTTTTCCGGGAAAACGCCTCACATGCGAGGATACCCTCCTCTTAATATGATAAGTTTGTCACATTCATGTTTTCATGCCTGCTTGATCTCGAATTTTCTTTTGGGATGCTCGATCTCAAATTTTGTTATGTTAGCTTAATTATATTGTAAATTCGCTTAAATAATAGATTTTTTTTGGTGAAGGGTGAATTAAATTGTATAAGATAGTAAGATTTTTATCAATGTGTTGTATATAATGCATATGTGGTTGTAAGTCCAAATTTTGTGCTTGAATGTGTTGACATCACGCTTTATTACTTGCAAGTCCGAAAGTCAAAATTAAATAGGAGAGAATGTTTATGCATTATAAGTAGTAGTGATATACTTACTAGATTTAAACCATCCGTAATGGATGGTCACTGGTCCATATTTTATGTGGCAAACAAAGAAATGCGTCTCTCTTATTACGATGATCTTCGCAAGACGCGTATTGCATGGAAATTTAGCAAGACTTGGTCGACTGCACTACCAAGTCGTGTGAGTTTGTTGTTTGTGTGGGTGTTTTATTAAATGGTTTTTAGGTATATTATGGTTTAAGTGGGTATTTTTACAGAACCCGGTCACCTTTATTATACTAAGTTTACTTTGCAAGTTGGTTGTAAAGAGATAAAAAATTGAGTTGTTGTTAATGTGGCGATGGTGACCGCAGATGATTTACGGTCATGGACCTTCTTATTAGACTAAAGACAACCACACCTCTCCTCACCTTCCGCCTTAACGCCACATCACCTTCACCCACAATGGTTACCGCTCCCCCTCACTACTATTAAAAATACTCATTTTATACAAACATGTCCCACAAAATATCACACACACACACACACTTACAAATCAAAAAAATAATAAAAAGATGCACGTGTACCGAGTTGTGAACGCCCTCACCACTGAATCTTCTTTTCTCTTTGGGTAACGCGTGAGATGAGGATGCATAGTGGTCTCACGTTTGAGGAGGTGAGGTGAAAGGTGACCCCTCGCATCTATTGAGAGTCTGACTAGCCTTGCACTTGATCTTATCTTGCTTTTTATGACACTTAAAATTGGAACATGCTTTCTTATATTATTTTGTAGAGTAAATTACACAGATGGTCCCTAAGGTTTGTCCAAAATTTCACTCACAGTCCCTAAAATTTAAAAGTTGCATCTCTGAAAAGAATAACACTTATGGTCCCTTATTTAACTGGTGTTAAGTGAGTTTCGTTAAAATTTACACTTTTAGCCCTTTTTGTTAAAGATCGTTGCCTCGACAGTCCTTTATTATAACGGACGTTTATAATTTAAATATTTTCGACTTTATGTATGTTTTTATACATTTTCTTACGTTTTCATCCGTTTTCGTCCTTTTTTTATACGTTTTCGTTCGTATTTATACGTTTTTATCCGTTTTCGTCCGTTTTTATACGTTTTCTTCCGTTTTTATTCGTTTTCGTCGTATTTATACATTTTCATCCGTTTTTATTACGTTTTCATCCGTTTTTATATGTTCTCGCCCGTTTGCTTACATTTTTTTTTACATTTTGGTCCGCTTTTATGCGTTTTCATCGATTTTCTACGTTTTCTCACGTTTTATCCGTTTTAAATCATTTTATACGTTTTCATCCGGTTTTATACGTTTTTATTCGTTTTCATCCGTTTTTATACGTTTTCATCCGTTTTCGTCTATTTTTATTCGTTTTCGTCCATTTTTATTCGTTATCGTCTGTTTTTATTCGTTTTCGTTTGTTTTTATACGTTTTCATACGTTTTTGTTAATACAAATAAATCGTAAAAACATTTATTCATATTTAGCGATCTCTTTGTGTTTTGTTGATAACAAATATAACGTTATCATAAGTAAAATTATAAGCATACATGTTATTTTTTTAAAATCCATAACCCATGACCCATACCCATGGAGCAAATCCATAACCCATGGAGCTAACCCATGACCCATTGACTAGATGCATTGCATCTTCTAGATACATTGTATCTATTTGGATACCCATGATCCAAAGTCCATGATCCATGACCCATAACCCATATAAGAGGAGCGTCCTAGGGATCCCCTAATTTACACTGGACGGATCCCTCATGTAAGGGATATGTGGGATCTGGGGAACAGTAGTGATTTTTTTTCTATAAATAGTGAACCATTTCTTCATTGTAACTCACCCCTCTTCTTACAAACTCTCTCATATATTACTTCTCTCTTCTAATCTCAGATCTCTTGATCTATATAGTAGTTCCTCTTTCTTTTGTTGTGATTCTCATATAGGTCCTTCTCAAAGGCGAGATCACGAGATACTACAAGTCATCCAAGCAAGGGGTCCTTGATTGATTTGTTCCTCCACAAGATTTCTGTAGCAAGATCTTGTATTTCATATTTCACATAGTTGTTGTGTTATAGTTGTGTTGGTTTGGTCCTCCATGTTAAGGACTCGGTATTTAGCTTTGTACCGAAAAAAGTGTAAGCGACGTTGTGAGGCTTCTCCGCCAATTTGAAGGAGCTTGTTGACATAGTGCTTGAACTCTCGAGTAAGTTACTCGAGGAGTGGAGTAGGGCAAGGAAGGTGTCCTTGTATCCGAACCACTATAAATTGGTTGTGTCATTTCTATCCTTTACTTCCTTTCATTACTTACATTACTTATTGCTTTACACTTTCTATCCATTCATACGATTTCACATAATATCGAATCTAAAGTTTTTGAAACTAACTTAAAATCGACCAAACTATTCAACCCCTACCCCCCCCCCTTCTAGTTTTCCACAATTGGTATTAGAGCAAGGTTTACAAAAGTTTTAAAGTAAATCGTATTTTAAAAACTTTTCGATCACAATGGGTTCTGAAAATTATAAAAAAGAGCAATCTATGCAACGACCTCCACTACTTGAAACTAATGGTTTCATTTATTGGAAAAATGGATTCGAAACTTATGTTAAGTCAAAAGATATTGATCTTTGGTACATCATTGTTGAAGGTGACTTTGAAGCCACTACAAAAGATGATAAAACCGGCAACCAAATAAACACACCTCATGATCAACTCTTTGATGATCAAAAGAAAAAGCTTTCCAAAAATAGTAAAGATAAAATAGTTTTATACAATGCTTTACCCAAAAAGAAATTCGAAAGAATTTCTATGCTTAAAACCTCTAAATAAATTTGGAATTCTTTAGTTGTAACTCATCAAGGAAATCAACAAGTTAAAAATAATAAAATAGATTTATTTGTTCAACAATATTAACAATTTTCAATATTGGATGAGGATAGTATAGATAATTCTTTTGCTAACTTTAATACTATAATTACATCATTACAAGCACTTGATGAGTCTTTCTCTAGTCTTAATCATGTCAGGAGATATCTAAGGGCACTTCCATCCAAGTGGAGATCAAAGGTAACGGCCATCGAAGAATCAAAAGATTTATCAATCCTCACCCTCGACGAACTCATAGGCAATCTAAAGGTCTATGAGCTTGTCCTCGCTAAAAATTCCGAAGCCTCAAAAGAAAAGAAAGAGAAGCACAAATCTCTTGCCTTAAAAGCCAAGAAGGTCTCAAGCGATGAATAAAACTCTTCTTCGGATAGTGATGGCGAAGAATATGCCATGGCGGTAAGGGATTTCAAGAAGTTCTTTTGAAGAAAGGAAGATATGTCAAGCAACCATATGACGACAAGAAGGGGTTCGGAAAGGCAAAGACGACAAGAAAGCAAGAGATGAACGCGCATGTTTTAAATGTGGGGACCCTAATCACTTCATTAGTGAATGTCCCAAACGTGACGAACAAAAGGCTTTCGTGAGTGGTTCGTGGGGAATGAGTGAGGAGGAGAACGAAGAAATTTTTCTCATGGCAAATGGCTCAAATGAGGTATGTCCCGAATCTCTCTATTATAGTAGCTCATCATTAGATGATGAATCATTGCATATGCATCATGAATACGATAAACTTTGCAAAATTAGTCTAAAAGTAATTAACAAAAATAAGTTTTGAAAAAAAAATGAATGTTTAGAAAAGGAAGTCATTGAATTAAAAGGAAAATTAAAACGTTTAGAAAAAGGGAAGATAGCAAGTAGGAAATGTGAGCTTTGTGTTCAACTTCAAACACTAGTTGATAATCTTGATTCCAAGATTGCTAGAATGAATACTAATACTCTAGATATAATACTAGATAGTGTTAAAACATGAAACAATCAAAAGGGTTAAGGTTTTCAAGAACTTAATGCATCAACTAGCGTGAATAAAGAAACACAATTCATCAAAGCAACTGAAAAACAAGCTACTGTAATCACGGATCCCACTGATCCCTTGAAAAGGGAACCGTCTAGTGTAAAACCGAGGATCCGTGGGTGCGTACCGACAAAGAGAAATAATGTAGCTACTTCATCTAGAACCTACTTTGTTATCGTTAACAAAAGAAACCAACCCACGCCATCGTTAGACAACCACCTCCACTAAAACAAAATCAAATTTTTATGAGAAACAAAGGTCCATCATTTTCAAAACCAAACACATTTATAAGGAGACCGAATAATGTTTATCCGAGAAGTAACCACCATCAAATGGTATGGAATCCTAATTTACAAAACGGCTTTCCATTTCAAAACTTTACACCATGGAATGCATTCTCACCTTTTCCATATATGCCTAACATGAATGAAATGTATAACACTAATGGACCCATGAACAAATGGGGACCAAATGTTTGAGTTAATTGTTTTCTTAGGTGTGCTTAAAGGTCGACCTAGATCCGGATGAATGGATCAAGGATAGCGGGTTCACGAGGCACATGACCGGAAATAAAGATTTGTTTTCCACATACGAATCCTTCAATGGAGGGAATGTGGTATTTGGTAATAGCAAGAGCAAAATCATCGGTAAAGGTATAATTTCTCACAAATCTTTAACCATTAACGATGTGTATCACGTAGAAAACCAAAACTTCAACCTTCTAAGTATAGGACAAATATGTGATAAAAAATGTAACGTACTTTTTAGTGAAACCGGTAGTAAAATATTGAAAAACGGTATCACTATAGGAAGAGGCATTAGAAAACATGGAGTCTATGTCATTAAAATCGGTAATGAACCTAAAGACAAACTTTGTCTTACTTCTTTGGATGATACTTCGACCTTATGGCATCGAAGATTGGGTCATGCCAATATGTGACTTCTTCAATCGCTATCATCTAAAGAACTAGTAAGAGATCTACCAAAATTAGAATACGAACATCATTTTTGTGATGCTTGTAACATAGGAAAGCAAGTCCATGCTAGTCACAAAGCTAAAAATATGGTCTCTACTACTAAGTTCCTAGGACTACTTCACATGGATTTATTTGGTCCATCCGCTATTCAAAGTTATGGAGGTAACTACTATACTTTGGTTATAGTGGATGATTACTCTAGGTACACTTGGACTAAATTTTTAAAGAATAAAACTGAAACGTTCAATTACTTTGAAATATTAAGTAAGAAAATCCAAAAACAATTAGGAAGTCCTATAGTGTCTATTAGAACGGATCATGTTATGGAATTTGATAATGAAGTGCAATTTGGAGCTTTTTGTGATGCTAATGGTATTACTCACAATTTCTCGGCTCTTCGCACTCCAAAATCAAATGGGGTAGTTGAAAAGAAAAATAGAACTCTACAAGAAATAAGTCACACAATGATTAATGAGCAATCTATTCCTCACAAATTTTTGTGCAATGTTGTTGAGACATCAACCTACATACTTAACCGAGTCCTAATTAGACCATTCTTAGGTAAAACTCCATACGAGTTACTTCGAGGCAAAAAGCCTACGTTAGAACATTTTAGAGTCTTTGGTAGCAAATGTTTCTCACTTAACACTAAAGATTACCTAACTAAGTCTGATACTAAATCAACCGAAGGTATCTTCTTAGGTTACTCTCCTAATAGTAAAGCTTATGTTATATTAAATAAAGAAACAATGAAGGTTGAAGAGTCATTAAACATAAAATTTGATGAAAGTCCACATAAACCTACCCAATCTCTTGTCGATGACGAGATAGTCGAAAGTGAAGCCAAAAAAATCAAGGAAAATATAAACAAAGAAGATGAACCATTAAACAATGAAATCATCAATATTAAAGAGTCTAAAGATCATCCCGTAGATAAGGTCATAGGAAAGTTAAATGAAAGAACCTTAAGATCTCAAGTCCAAAACCAAAGTAGTTTATTTTGTTTTGTCTCAACCATAGAACCTAAAAATACACAAGAAGTCATAAAAGATGAAAGTTGGGTAATGGCTATGCAAGAAGAGTTAAATAAATTTGTTTCTAACGATGTTTGGACACTTGTCCCTCCACCTAATAACCAAACCATAATCAGAACTAAATGGGTATATAAAAACAAGTTAGATGCAAATGGTGTAGTGTCTAGAAACAAAGCTAGACTCGTTGCCCAAGGGTATAATCAACAAGAAGGCATAGACTTTGATAAGACCTATGCTCCCGTGGCTAGATTAGAGTCTATAAGAATACTTCTTGCTTATGCTTGTGCTAATGATCTTAAGCTTTTTCAGATGGATGTTAAAAGTGCTTTTTTAAATGGCCTTATTAATGAAGACGTCTATGTAGCTCAACCTCCGGGCTTTATCGATTTTGAAAAACCTAAACATGTGTACAAACTAAAGAAAGCTCTTTACGGTCTTAAAAAGCCCCAAAAGCTTGGTATGATAGACTCAAATAATTTTAATCAAAAACAACTACATCATGGGGTTAGTTGATAATACACTTTCACTAAGAAAAATGAATCACGTATAACTATTGTTCAAATATACGTGGACGATATTATATTCGGATCGACTTTCA